>AWOL01S0021842.1:107491-131385 GCA_000715115.1 Nicotiana otophora | reverse complement strand
AAACAATTAGGAGATCAACTTGCATCAATTAGGTCTGATCATGGTACTGAATTTGAAAATGCTAAATTTGCTGAATTTTATGATGTGCATGGCATAGATCATAATTTTTCTGTCCCTAGAACTCCACAACAAAATGGAGTAGTTGAAAGAAAGAATAGGAAGCTTGAAGATATGGCTAGGACTATGCTTCTTTCTAGTAAGCTGTCCCATAGCTTCTGGGCAGAAGCTGTAAATACTGCATGCTACATCATAAATAGGTGCATGACAAGACCTCTAGTAGAGAAGACTCCCTATGAGTTACTTAAAGGGAGAAAACCAAATATATCCCATCTTAGGGCATTTGGATGCAAGTGCTTTGTGCACAATAATGGTAAAGACTCCCTAGGCAAGTTTGATCCCAGAAGTGATGAGGGAGTATTCTTGGGATATTCTTCACATAGTAAAGCATATAAGGTATATAACAAAAGAACTATATGTGTTGAAGAAAGTGTTCATGTGATTTTTGATGAAACTAACATTCTTTCTGAGAGACAGGAATATGATGATGAAGCAATTGGACTGGTAAGAAACTTAAATAAAACCACAACCCAGACTGAAGCTACACTGGAAGAAGGAACATGTGATGGAAAAAGTCCTTCTACCCAGGGCAACCTGACAGGGGGAATAGAACAAAGAGGAAATGATTCTCAAACCTCAAGGGAACCTGTCCATGAACATGTTCCATAGTAACAAAGCATTGAAGGAACATCAAAGGGAAACCAATTGGTTGTGAAACCTTACAAGTATCAAAGTTCTCATCCCATTGAGAATATAATTACTGATCCAACCTCCGGAATCAAAACCAGATCTTCATTAAAGAATCTTTGTGCTTTTGATGCTTTCTTATCTCTTATTGAACTTAAAAATGTTGCTGAGGCTTTGTAGGATGCAGACTGGGTAAATGCAATGCAAGATGAACTCAACCAATTTGAAAGGAGTCAAGTTTGGCATCTGGTGCCAAGACCCTTGGACAGATAAGTAATTGGCACAAAATGGGTCTTCAAAAACAAACTTGATGAAAATGGAACTGTTACAAGGAACACGACAAGATTGGTGGTTCAAGGATATAGCCAAGAGGAGGGCATAGACTATGATGAAACTTTTGCTCCAGTTGCAAGGTTGGAAGCAATAAGACTCCTCATAGCCTTTGCTGCTTATATGGAATTCATCCTCCACCAGATGGATGTCAAGAGTGCCTTCCTCAATGGCTATCTAAAGGAAGAAGTGGTTGTCAAGCAACCTCCAGGGTTTGAAAGCAAGGAGAGTCTTGATCATGTGTACAAACTTTACAAAGCACTTTATGGGTTCAAGCAAGCGCTAAGAGCATGGTATGAAAGATTATCAAAGTTTTTGCTTGAGCATGACTACAAGAGAGGTAAAATTCACAATACTTTGTTCTTGAAAGAAAAAGGTAAAGATCTCTTGGTAGTTCAAATGTATGTTGATGATATAATCTTTGGAGCAACTACTGATAAGTTAAGTAAAGATTTTGCTAAACTAATGGGGAGTGAATTTGAAATGAGATGATGAATGAGCTTAATTTATTTTTAGGCTTACAAATTAAACAAAATTCAAATGGAACTATGATCCATCAGCAGAAGTATGTAAAAGAGTTGCTTAAAAGGTTTAAAATGAAAGATTCCAAATAAATTGACACTCCTATTGCAACAACTACAAAGTTGGATATGGATGAACCTGGTTCATCTGTCGATCAGAAGTTGTATAGGGGAATGATTGGCTCATTGTTGTATCTCACTGCTAGTAGACCTGACATTATTTTCAGTGTAGGCCTTTGTGCAAGATTTCAGGCAAATCCGAAGGAGCCTCACTTGTCTGCTGTCAAAAGAATTTTGAGATATCTAAAAGGCACCGCTGATCTTTGTCTTTGGTATCCAAAAGGTAGTAATTTTAATCTTGTGGGATATGCTGATGCTGATTATACAGGTTTTCTTATGGATAGAAAGAGCACCTCAGGTATGGCACACTTTCTTGGCTCATGTCTTGTGTCTTGGGCCACCAAAAAGCAAACTTCAGTGGTCTTATCTACTGCTGAAGCTGAGTATGTTGCTGCTACTTCATGTTGTGCTCAATTGTTGTGGATCAAACAGCAATTAAAGGACTTCAGAATTGATGTTGGTTGTATTCCCATTTTTTGTGATAATACTAGTGCTATTAGTATGACCAAGAACTCGGTTCATCACAAGAGAACTAAGCACATAGATATTAGACATCACTTTTTGAGGGATAATTATGAAAAAAGGTTGATCACTGTGGAATTTTGTGCTACTGACAAGCAAATAGCTGACATCTTCACAAAATCCCTAAGTAGAGATCACTTTGAAAGGAACAAGTTAGAATTAGGGATGATTAAGATCACCTAAAAGGATCAGTTCAGAATTCACAACGAGAAAACAAAAATTGATTTTTTTTTAAAAAAAACAAATTTGAAAAAAAACAATTGTTGGTTTTGGTTAGAAAATCTGCAAATGTGTATATAATTAGATTAAGTTTTGCTTAGACTCATACTTTCAATAGTATACTCTTATGTCATGTGTTAAAATGACTCATTAATCTCTATTGATATTTTCTCTATTTTGGTAAATTTAGACTTACACAAGAGAATTATCAGTGAAGAACTTGGTTCATCAAGATGGTACGGTATGTTTTCTACACTCTGCATAATTTGAAATAATGATATTTGGATCATGGGCAGAGTCCTACTTAATTGCAAACTCCTTTTGGACTTATCCGTTACAAGTGAATCAGTTTTGTTCAAAAGAGTCCCAACCGAATTGAAGTACCTAGATTCTAGGGATACACTCCAAAATCTTTTCAAAACTGAAATTCATTTGGATTAGACTTCCACACCCATTATCATCCCTTCCACCACCCCAACCTCTAAGAAAAGAGTAAAGATTCTTGCTCGCAAGGTTGTTGCGGGGAGAGAACAAATTTGAAGAATAGGTTTATACTAGTAGGGTCTAAAGCAGGGGTTGAAACTATAGAGTCTGGAGGAATTAGTGGTAAAAATGAAAAAAAACAAGGAAGGGTGTTCGAAGTGCTGTGAGGGGAAAGGGTAAAAGAGTGGTTGATTCTTCACCCACTCATGTGAGTTTAACCAAAGACACAGGTGCAATGGTTGTTTGGGGAGAAATATCTGCTGGACTAGAGGAGAGTGTAAATAAAATAGGGGGAAAAGGGTATGGCGAAGCCGCTGAAGGGCTGGTTCAACTTGGAAAAAATATAGATGAACCTGTTTTATGTGAATAGGAAACCCCCACAGACCTACTGAAGAGAGTGATTGAAAGTTATAATCCAAAGAATAGAGGGAGGTTGGTACAAGCAAGGATCATTTTGGGGCAAATATGTTGCCTGCTTGTGACTATGAAGTCCATGTATCTCCTAAAGAGCCTGGTTCATCTAAGAAGGTACCAGTAAATAGCAAGGTGTGAGCCTTGGTGCAAGAAAGTGGGGCTAAGGATGCCGAGGTAGAGTCTGAGAGAGATGCTCTCAGAACTGAACTAGCAAGGGAAAATGAGAAGAATGATGGAATTCTTCAAGACATGCTGAAACTTCTCCAAGCCAAAAACCAAGCCCTCAGTTCTTCCAAGCCTTAAACTTCTAGCCCAGTGTAGGCCTTTTAGTGACCCAGTTTGGGATTTTTTGTTTGCTCATGTTTTCAGTATTTTTATTACTTTTTATGCTTTGTGGAAGAACCGTATCAATCATCAATGAAATTCATTGTTTTTGCTCTAACTGTTTGTTTATATTTCTTTGATGGTTAAAATTCTTAGCTTGATCTATGATGATTAATCCATGATTGCATTTGAAGTAGCCCCAGTGGCCATGAGTAAGTTTTATAATCTGATTATCTTACTTAATTATGCAACTTTTCGATGATGCCAAAAGGGGGAAAAAGGTTGTGCTTTTCACTTTGAACAGTGATGTTTATAACCTAATGAACCTGGTCCTTGATGATAAGTGATAAAAAGGAAAACTGTTTCTAACATTGTATTGATGTTGAGCTAAGTTGAAACATGGCCTAAGCTTATGGAAGCGCAGAGTTTGTCATCATCAAAAAGGGGGAATTTGTTAGCCCAAGTAAAGGATAGTTTTGAAGATTGACAAAGGAACTCAGAGATGAACCAGGTCCATCAATGGTAGGCATAGACACGGGCATATTCAAAGAACGTGAGATGCACATGCAGGAGATAAACGAAATCTGGCATAATAATATATATCTTCTGATCGAAAAGGGTTGCATAATTGATAAGGAGAAGGAGTCCTTAATCAAAGAGAACACTATCCAAGATAAGGGAGGAGTTGGAAGTTAAGATCAACTAGAACTCTTCCACCAAGGAAGAGTAGCATTAGAACTCTAGTTGTTTTCTACTCTACTAACTCTATAAATCGCAGGAAGTTCTCATTCTAGAAGTGATGCACAAAAGCAGAAGTTAAACGTGAATTGAGAGCAAAATAGCAAGGCATTTTGAAAGCAGTTCGTGTGTGATTCAAGTGTGCGAACCTGAAGCTACATAAACCAGATAGAAGAACCAGCTCCAAGTGTCTGTCTTTTATTCTAGTTCAATTGTAGTAGGTATTTTCATATTGTACCTTTCAGCTTTATCTAGAGGCAATTGTAATAGGTACTCAGTGTATTCAAGTTAGAGTTAACTTGAAGTTGTCATAACAGTTAGAGGCTGGTTGCCACAATGGGATTAGAATTAATCCTAGATTTACAAAAGTGTTTTGTAAATACAGTTTTTGGCTCAGTGATTTAGTGAAAAGTTTGGAAAAATCCTACTAGGAAGTATGTCGTATTTATTTTTTACCTTTTGAGCCAGGTGTTTTTCACGTAAAAATCTCTGTGTTCTTTATTTTCTGTACTTATTATTCCGCAACAGTAGTAGTTGGAACACATAGAAGAACCAAGACCTTCTATAATCTGTGCACGCAAAAAATTGGATACCACATAAATCACCCCCTCTTGTGTGGTATTGACGTATAAAATATCAAAGTACTAACACGTTAACAAGACAGATCAAAAGTTACTCCCAAGAGTTATTTTCTTACTCTGGATTCAAATGCTGAACTACAAAAAAGAAAGTTTGTGGCCAAGATGTTGGAATTTGGACTTACATTAATTGGTTATAGTATGAAAGGATAATGTCATGGTTCAAGTGGTGCATAAATAAAAGGCCTAATATTAACTCCTATGTATGTGGATAAGTGATGCCCAATAACAATTGACATGTGATGGGTATGTACTCTTTATAATTAGAGGTCAACTCTCTTTTCCCTACCTATTAGAAAACCCTAGCATATTTTGCCTCTTGAATGGTCAAGTTCTCCGGGCTATAAGGGGGCGTAGCTAGTGGATCGTGAAAGTTGGTCGCAAGCTTAATTACTGTTTGTGGTCGCTGCTGAATCCATGGAATTTAACGGTACGCTTCCTTAGACTCTAACTCAAGAATATGATTTTATATCTGTATAAATGTGTCTTAATCTCTGCTGTGACTGCGATTTAATTATCTTACAGTTGGTATCAGAGCCACCATAGTCAGGGATTAAGATCGATTATTATCTTTTTTGAGTTAGAACTGATGAAATTGATCTCGATTGTTGTCATACTCAATTGTTGTCATGACGAATCGATAAAATTAATGCAACAATCTTGTTTTATCTCCTGTCTTGTTTTTTCTTAATTATAACTGAAATTAAAAATTATTGAACGATGGATTTGTTGTTTGTTGGGAGAATCACAATGTTCCATTCAAAGATTCTTGATTTATTTGGGAAGAGATTCAATAAAAAATAGGTCTCCTTGGTCACCGACCTAGTTCGTTAGGTTGTTGGATTGTTCGGCGGCGGCGGCTCTTTTGTGTTTCCCGCTTGCGATTGGTTCATGTTAGATATATATATATATGAATCAGTTTATGCCCTTCTTGTTTAGTTTATTTTAATAAATAAATAAGTATAATCCACACACAACTTGGAAATTAAGTGGTGTGGTATTGTTATGAAACTAGTTTTATAAGAAAACAATGAACTTTTTTGTTCAAAAAGGGCTTAAAGACGTACGCTGCAACTTGGTTTGGCATTAAAGGTTCTTGTCAAAATTTGTCTTGTTGGTGTAATGCCTAACTTAACTAAGGAAAAGATTCTGACGATTGTTTTATTATAATTATTCTTATTATTTTAACGTCAGATAATGGATTCAAAATTGATATAAGAAATAAATTGAAAGGTTTAAATTATATGGGTATTAGTTTATCACATGTATTAGCGTGTACAACTAAGAACTTGTAATTAATAAATAGTGTCACCAAAGTGGTCTATTTATTTGGAGTTACTGAAAGGTTCTTGATATTATATACATGTGAAATCATTTAACACATGAGTTGAGAATTATGATTAATGAGTAGTTTCCACCAAAGTGGTCTATTTATTTGAATCATTGAAATATTCTCAATGAACCATGTCTAAATTGTCCTTGAAAAGTATACATTAGTATTGGAGGTTATTTACCTTTTGATAATAGTGACACTAAATTAATTAATGAGAATAGATATTGTATTTTCCACCTAAAGGAGGAACATAATATCTTGAATTCTCATGTGTATAAAAGAGGATAGTTTTTTATAGAGAAGGTTTTGCGTCTTAGGCCTTGTACTCTTGGATGATATTGGGAGGAGGTTTTGTATCTCTTGCCTAAAGGTGAGGATACAATGAATTCCTTGGACTCCTTGGTCCCTAAAAGGGAGACATTTGCATCTTCCACCTAAAGGAGGGGGATGCAATAGATGTCTTTGACTCTTTTGATTTATATATTCCTACCTATAATTTTATCTAATTTTTGTGTTGTTTACTTATACAACAGTTAACAACATGACTACTCAGTTGAATTCCATTGAAACTCTAACTAGTAGCAACTACAAGAAATGGAAACAGGATGTTAAAATAATGCTAGGTCTGATGGACCTGGACTTTGCATTGACTGAACAGAAACCTGCTGAACCTACAACTACTAGCACTGTTGATGAAAAGGCGAAGTATAAAAAATGGATGAAGGCTAACAAATTGAGCCTTATGATCATGAATAGATCCAATTCTGATCACGTAAAAGGTGCAATTAAGGATAATAAAAATACAAAAGATTTCTTGAGTGCCATTGGATAGAAATTCCTAAAATCTGATAAAGGTAGGATAGGTAGCCTGATTGATTCCCCGTCTACCATAAAGTATGACCTTGTAGGTAATGTCTGTGATCATATTATGAAATTGGTTAACATTGCTACCAAGCTAAATAATTTAGGTGTGACCATTACCGATAATTTTCTTGTTAATCAATCCCTAAAGTCCCTTTCTGAGCATTTTAACCAGCTTAAGACAACCTATAATGTACAAAACGATAAACAGAGTGTTGACGAACTTATTACTGTTTGTGTGGTAGAGGAAGGGAGGATACAAAAAAAAAGTTGAGGGCATAGTGAAAACCTTGTTAGTTCGTCTAGATCAGCTGAATATCCCTCTTATAAAAGAAAAGGTGGACCCAAATTTCATAAAAAGAAACATGGTCAGTCTCATCATCCAGGTGGTAATAATGGTCATACTAATAAGCCTGGTGTTAACCAAGGTCAGTCTCATAATCATGTTGGTCCTCAAGCTGTAATTAAGAAAGAAATCAAGTGATGGGATTGCAAACAAGTAGGTCATAAGAAAGCTGATTGTCATCTGAAAAAGAAACAAGGTAATATTTGGCTTTTGTTTGCTTTGAAAATAATCTTGTTCATGTTCCTTTAAATTCGTGGTGGTTGGATAGTGGTGCAACAGTTCATGTAACCAATGACTTGCAGGATCTAGTAAGTAGACGGAAGCCAAAAGAGGATGAAGTCAGTATTATTGTGGGCAATGGACTCAAAGCAAAAGTAGAGTTTATAGGGACATCTATTTTACCTTTTAAAAATAATTCTAGTATTCGTTTAGAAAATACTGTTTTGTATCGTCTATGAGACAAAAATTAGTTTCAGTTTCACTTTTGGATAAGGCTGGTTATTCATTTTAATAAAATAATTGTATTATTAAATTTCTTATGATTCACATGTTATTGGTGATGCCTTTTTAAGTAATGGTCTATATTGCTTGAATGTGTTGAATGAAATTTTTTCTGCAATGCATGTTGAAAGTATTGCCCACAAAAGGTCTGCTATGAGTAAAACGTCTTACCTGTTATGACATAGGTGTCTTGGTCATATTTCTAAAGAAAGAATTGAATGATTGGTAACGGAAAATATTTTACCTGTTCTTGATCCAAAAGATTTTGAAACTTGTGTGGACTGTGTTAAGGGTAAACTGACCAAGGTTAAGAGAAGGGTTCCTCTAGGAGCTCTGAACTCTTAGAAATTATTCATACTGATATTAGTGGATCTTATGTACATACTTTGACCAATTATAAGTATTTTATCAATGTTATTGATGACTTTTCAAGATATTATTATATATACCTTTTAAAAGAGAAGTTTGAAGCACTTGATAAGTTTAAAATTTACAAGACTGAAGTTGAAAAACAGCTTGGGAAATCCATTAAGATAGTGAGGTCTGACTATGGTGGTGAGTACTATGGAAAATATGATGAGTCTGGTCAATGTATGGGGCCTTTGCTTTGATTTTGCAAGAATATGGAATAATAACATAATACACCATGCTAAGTACTCCTGAGCAGAATGGTAAGGCTGAGAGACGAAATCGTACTCTCATGGAAATGGTGAGTAGTATGATGTCAAAGACTAGCCTGCCCGAGTCTCTTTGGGGTGAAGCCTTAAAAACAACCACCTATATCCTGAATAGAGTTCTTACAAAATCTGTCTTGAAAACTCCTTTTCGAATTGTGGGCAACCCGAAAACCTAGCTTGAACCATTTTCACATTTGGGGATGTCTAACTGAAGTTCGTATTTATTCACCCACAGAAAAGAAATCTAATCCTAAAACTACCAGTTGTTTCTTTATAGGCTATCCTAATCACTCTAAAGGTTTTAGGTTTTTCAGTCATAGGCGTGGCACTAGAATCGTTAAGTCTATTAATGCAAAATTTCTTGAGCATGATGTTTGTGATTGTGATTGTTCATGTGGGGAGGAAATTGTGTTGAAAGAGAAGAAAGTCATTGTCCATGTACTTTTTGTACATGAAAAGATGATAAACCAACATATTCATGTGGGGGAGAATCAAGGGAACAATAACGCAAATCCCATGGTCCCTGAGCAAGATGAACACAATGAACCACTCTGTAGGTCACAAAGAGAAAGAAGATCTACCAACTCTGATGATTTTATCGTATATGTGACTGAAAATCTTAGTGATACTGGAGAGTTGACTGATCCTTTATCATATGCTCAAGCTATTTCCTCTCCATATGTTGATAAATGGCATGAGGCAATTGAAGATGAAATGTGCTCCATGGAACACATTAGAGTGTGGGAGCTAGTTTAATTGTATGTAGGTTTTAGGGCTATTAGTTGCAAATGGGTGTTTAAAACTAAAGAGACTCCAAGGAAAATATATATTATTATAAAGCAAGGTTTCTTTCTAAGGGTTACACTCAGAAAGAAGGTATTGATTATAAAGAAATATTTTCTCCTGTTTCATCTAAGTATGCATTTAGAGTCGTGATAGCTCTTGTGGCTCATTTGTATCTAGAGTTGCACTAGATGGATGTTAAAACTGCTTTCCTGAAAGGGAGTCTGCTTGAAGAAGTTTACATGGTACAACCTGAAGGGTTTAAAGAAACTGGTAAAGAACATATAGTGTGCAAGCTTAACAAATCTATATATGGGCTTAAACAAGCCTCCAGGCAGTGGTACTTGAAATTTGATAAAATTATTACAAAATTTGAATTTATGGAAAGTAAGCTTGATGAATGTATTTATCTTAAAATAAGCCAATGGCAATTTTATTATTATGGTTATCTATGTTGATGACATTCTGCTTGCCACAAATGATTTGGGCTTGATGAATGAGACCAAACAATTTTTGTCCAGGTCTTTTGATATGAAAGATCTTGGTGAAGCCTCTTTTGTTCTTGGAATAAAAATTAAAAGAAATGGGTCACGTGGTTTGTTGGGTTTATCTCAACATTCTTATATTGAGAGTGTTCTTAAAACTTTCAATATGCAAGACTGTAGACTTGGTATTGCACCTGTTGTAAAAGGGAACAAACTTAGCAAGGATCAATGTCCGAAAAATGATGTTAAAAAGAGAACTATGAAAGATGTGTCATATGCAAGTGTTGTTGGCTGCTTGATGTATATACATGTTTGTACAAGGCCTAATATATCATTTTCTGTTAATATATTGGGAAGATTTTCTTCTAATCCTGGGTGGGCACATTGGGTGGCTGCAAAGAAAGTGATGAGATATCTATAACGTACCAAAGAATGCTTGTGTACAAAAAGGTTGATGATCTGGACCTGCTGGTATATTCAGATTCTGATTTTGCAAGTTGTCAAGACACTATGAAATCAACTTCTAGTATATTCTTATGTTGGCTGGAGGTGTTGTTTCTTGGAAAAGTGAGAAACGGAGTATCACTGCTACATCCACAATGGAAGTTGAGTTTATTGTTTGTTTTGAGACTGCTTCACATGCTGTATGGATGAAGAATTTTCTTATGAAATTGTAAATTGTGAATTTTATATCTAAGCCGGTGACTGTTTTATGTGACAACAATGCAGTCGTGTTCTTCTCTAAGAATAACAAGAGAACAAGAGGCTCTAAGCATGTTAGCCTTAAGTTTCTTAAGGTTAGAGACATGGTAAGAGAATGTGATATATGTATTGAGCATATTAGCACAAAATCTATGTTGGCTGATCCTTTGACTAAAGGTCTTAGGCCTATAGTATTTAATGAACATGCTAAAACATGGGTATTTTAGAGTCTTTTGATGTGCTTTAGTCAGTGGGACTTACTTTCTAATTGTTGACTGAGATATTGCTTTTAATAAATCATATTTTTATGCATGCTTATTGACTAACATGATAATTTATTTATTTTTCTAAATTGGATATTGCATAAACTCATGGTATCTTTGAGTTTTGCTACCTGTTGCCTTGATTATCCCGGGTAAGGCACAAGGGAATTCTCGTGAGGTGATATGATTTTTGTGTCACTTGGAGGCTCCCGAGGTGATATGGTTATAATATCAAATCTAAGAGGTGTGGCTCTGTTTACCTTGATTAGAATGATAACATGCTTAGCACACATGTTTGATCCATAGTTATGGAAATTCTAGCATATGCGATCATAGAGAGAATTCATATCTCGAAATGGTCTGATGCCTGCTACGATTCATTATTAGTGTTCTCCATTGAGACTGGATGAATTGTCATAGGGGTCATTCTATCCTTGGCTATGTGAGTAGTGTGGCCACTATAGAGTCTAAAATCTTTTTTAAAATATTTTTCTCAAAACTCAAAAGTTTTTTAAATTATTTTCTTGTCCTCAATTAACATTGTAACACCCCGAAAAAATTTCGAAGTACTTAAGTGGTAAGCCCAGTAAATTTTGCAAAGAAAATAATATTTCATTGTGTTGGACTAGGCTTACGTGTTTGAGGATTGTAGAAATTCTTCGCCGCTCGAACTTTTTGGGTTGAAAAATGCACCGGAAAGTAAAGAAATATTTTTGGTGGAAAAGTACATTTCTGCGGTCCATTATACGACCGCAGAATCACTTTGCGGACTGCATAATGACCGCAGAGTGAGGCAGTTAATTGGGCCGATTGGAAGCAATTATGCGGTCGACTATGCGACCGCATAACTGTTATGCGATGCATTATGCGACCTCATAACGGTTATGCGGACCGCATAGTGACCGCATACAAAGACAGTTCTTTTGGCTATTTTATAACCAACTATGCGATCGATATGCGGTCCGCATATCGGTTATGCGATCGCATGCCTTGTTCCGGAGCTCCATTTTTGGGTATTTAAAATCCGACCCTATTTCGTTAAATACATTCTTTGGGTCATTTTTGAGCTATTATCTGACATTTTAGAGTGAGAGAGGGTGCCATAGAGTGAGAAAGTGTTCTCCAATATTTGTTCTTCAATTCTTGCCCAAGTTTTGGAAGATTAAGAATGGAAAACTCACTAGGTCTTGATCCCAAAGGTAATATTCTACATCCTAACCCTCACTTTCGAATTTTGTGTAGAATTGAATAATTAGCAAGATAGTTTATTTCTAAAATAGATTGAAGTTTAGAGTGTAAGGAAGCTCAAGTGAGGTATATTGACTAACCTCTTCTTTAAGAATTGAATTTCTCAATATCCTTGTAAGTTCCAAGATGTTGATTATAAATGGAGTATTCCGATAAGTTTTCAATTCGTGTTTCAAATGCTCCTATCATATTGCATTATAAATTGAAGATGTGTCCCAATATATGGATTATGTATCCACATGTTATAATTTCTAGTCGTGATTTATGTAAAAGTTATTATACCAAGTTGTGTAGAGATTGTGATTGTGATACACCTTCACCCGCATACATTGGGGTGAGGCGGCATGTCCGCTTTGTGTGGAAATTATGGTATAGAGATTATGATTGTGATACACCTCCACCCGCATATATATTCATTGGGGTGAGGCGGCATGACTGCTTTGTGTAGGGATTATGATATTGTGGGACTGCACCTCCGTCCGCTTACATTGGGATGAGGCGGTACGACCGCTTTGTGTATGGTTTTGGTATTGTTGTGGCACCACCACCCGCATACATTGGGGTGAGGCGGCATGACTGCTTTGTGTAGGGATTATGATATTGTGGGACTGCACCTCCGTCCGCTTACATTGGGATGAGGCGGTACGACCGCTTTGTGTATGGTTTTGGTATTGTTGTGGCACCACCACCCGCATACATTAGGGTGAGGCGGCATATCCGCTTTGTTTTGGTATTGGTATCGTTGATGCATTTCCACCCGCATACATTGGGGTGAGGCGGCATAGCCGCTTTGTATAGGTTTTTGGTACTGTGGTTATACATCCACCCGCATACATTGAGGTGAGACAGCAGAGCCGCTTGATTTGAGTTGTGGTATTGTATGTACACCTCCACCTGCATACATCGGATGAGACGGCGGGGCCGCTTTGTATGAAGATGGTTATAGAGGATCTCATCTTAAATCCTATAAATGTTGTTGATAGCTTTTAATAAGCTTACTATGGTTGAGACGGTTATCTATATTATTTTATTGCCGTACTGGTTCATCATAATTATCTTGTATTTCTAAATTCTTAAATTGGTGTTTAGTTTTCATACTAGTACTATTCGACGGTACTAACATCCCTTTTGCTGGGGACGCTGCATCTTTAAATGGATGCAAGTGGTTCTACAACAAGAGACATTGATCAGTGATAGCAGTACACCTTTTTTCCAGCTGACTTGGTGAGCCCCACTTCATCCCGGGGTCATGTATCTTTTGTTCTTTATGTATTATGGTTGAGGTATAACCGGGGCCTTGTTGCCGGCATTATCATTGTACTCTTCTTTATCTATAGAGGCTCCGTAGACATAGTGTGGGTTGTGTATTGGTACTGGAAAAGACAAATTATGTTATGTTGTGGTTGTATTACTTGTCCATTTGAGACTTTAAAAATAGTGAAACTTATGGTAAGAAATTGGTAATTGCAGACATGACCACTTTATTGTTTAATTAAGGAAAACATATAATCTCTTTATTCATGAATGAGTTTGGGTAGAAGAAATCTAACAGGCTTGCTCGGTCGGGTTTACCCGGTTGAGCGCCGGTCGCACTCTAGTTTTGAGGCGTGACAAACGTTGACATCCAAGTGGGAGAATATTGGAATTTGGACTTATGTTAATTTGTAATAGCTTGAAAGGATAGTGACGTGGCGCAAGTGGTAGATAAATAAAAGTACTAATGATAAATACTATGCGTGTGGATAAGTGAGGCCTGATAACAATTGGCCTGTGATGAGTAGACACTCTTTATAAATAGAGGCCAACCCTCCTTTCCTTAGCTATTAGAAAACTCTGGCGTATTTTGCCTCTTGAATACGTGGTAAAAGGTAGACGTCTCATCGGTCAAGTTTTCCGGGCTATGAGAGCGCGTAGCTAGTGGATCGTGAAAGTTGGTCTCAGGCTTAATCGCCGTTTGTTGTCGCTGTTGAATCCATGGAGTTTAACGGTACGCTTCCTTAGACTCTAACTCAAGATTATGATTTTATATCTGTATAATTATTTCTTAATCTCTGCTATGGCTGTGATTTAATTATCTTACAGAGAGAGGTCACATTTAAATTGCAATTTAATGAATTTGAATCTTAATAGTTTTCTAGCGACAATTAATAAAATTGAATTTTTCCTACTTGTTTATTGATTTGAAATCTTAATGTACAAGGGTTGTTTGGTTAAGTTTATTCGATTAACTGGAAATGCACTGGACAAATAATGCAGCAGTGTGCGAGACTTGAATGAAGATAAGCAACAACTCTTTCTCTCTCTAGAAAATAACCAACGGATACTTAAAAATGTGAATACTCATCACGATGCTCCTAAATGGATCTGTCGGACGACACTATTCTGATGCGTCTGAAAGGTCAAACTACTCCCCCTTTACGGCGAACCCAAACATGGAAACAATTGATGGAAAGTTATCTTTGTGATTTTATGGCACAGAAACAATGTCGAGAAGACAGTGTATTGATATGTTAAGCAGTTACATGTGCCTATTTATTTATACAAGCTATACAACATAGAGTAAAACTCTTCTAGGATGTTTAATACAATAGTCCTAATTCTAATAGACTAAAGCTAAGTGATCAGGTAGTTATCAGGTTTGTTAACCCGATCATTATCTTCAACACTTCCCCTCAAGCTAGTGGGAGGTGAGTTCAGTACACCTAGCTTGTCTCGAAAGAACTAGAACTGGTCCGTGCCAAGAGCTTTTGTATGAACATCTACTAATTGATCCTTGGACCTAACAAACTGAGTGATCAATTGTCCTTGAGCTACTTTCTCTCTAACAAAGTGATAATCTAGTTCTACATGTTTAGCTCTAGCATGCATTACGAGATTTGTACTCATGTATAGAGCACTCAAGTTGTCACATAATAGTACATTAGCAGTCTTGATATACACTCCAATGTCTTGTAGAATGTAGCCTATCCAGGTAAATTCAGCTGCAGTTGTTGCCAGTGCTCTATACTCAGCTTCAGCACTTGACCTTGTAACAGTGTTCTGCTTCCTCGATGACCAGGAAACACAATTTGCACCAAGGTATATACTATATCTAGTAGTAGACCTCCTTGTTATGGCACATCCTGCCCAGTCTGCATCTGAGAACCCATATAGCTTGAAGGAAGACTGTGATATGATTCTCAATCCATGATCAATGGTTCCTTTGACAAACCTCAATATTATTTTTACTGCCTGAAGATGCATGTTGTTTGGATTATACATGAATTGACTTGTAATATTAACAACATGAGTAATGTCCGGTCTAGTGAGTGTAAGGTACTGCAAGATTCCCACAGTGCTTATGTAAATTGATGGATCAACTACTTTACCAACTGCTTCTTGTAGACCATGCTTCTGAGCTAGTGGAGTATGCGCTGTTCTTACATTTTCCATATCCACTTTTCTAATAAGATCATTTGCATATTTGCTTTGATTCAAGTGAATTCCTCCAGGAAAATAGCTTACTTCAATATCCAAGATGAAACTCAAGGGTCCAAGATCCTTCATAGCAAATTCATGTCCCAGCTTTTGCACTACTTCCCCTATCTGTCTTGAGTTGCTTCCTGCCATAATTATATTATCTACATATAATAGAAGTAAGATTGTTCCTTCTGCATCATGGAGAGTAAATAAGGAAGAATCAACTCTACTGCATTTGAAACCAAGATGAATTAAGAATAGGTTAAATCTCTCAACCCAAGCTTTGGGAGCTTGTTTGAGGCCATAGAGTGCCTTCTTTAAGGGACAAACATGATCAGGATACATTGAATCAGTGAAGCCTGGTGGTTGAGTCATATAAACTACTTCCTGTAGATGATCATGTAGGAAAGTATTCTTAACATCTAGTCTCCTAATGAGCCAATGTAAAGTGACAGCAACACAGAGAATAACTCTTATAGTTGTAGTTTTAACTACTGGACCGAAGGTTTCTTCAAAATCAATCCCTTCAAGTTGTGAGTACCCTTTAGCAACTAGCCTTTCTTTGTGTCTTTCTATTGACTCATCTAGCTTCATTTTTGTTTTAAACACCCACTTAGATCCTACTACATTCATTATTGGAGTTCTGAGAACAAACATCCGAGTTTCACTTTGATGTAAGGCTATTAATTCTTCTTGCATTGCTTTAAGCCAGTGAGGGGAACTATGAGATTCTTTTATAGACTTAGGTTATTCTATTTTTGTTTGTACATCAGCTTGTAAGGTACGAGTTATAGGAAGAGAATTAGCTTTGAATCTGGTGACCATTTTATGTTTTTGAGCAGTGGTTTCAGGTTCAACCTGAACCATGTTTTCTACTGGAGTTTCTGTTGGAGGTGCTTCATCCTGGGCATTGAAGAAGTGTCACAAGTCCACTTCTAACTGCAATCCATTTGGATATGTCATTGTGAACTACATAGGTATTTGTCACGACCCGAAACTTTCCACCGACGGGACCGTGATGGCGCCTAATATTTCACTTGTTAGGCAAGCCAACGTTAGAAAATCATTAAACCAATTCGTTATTTTCATTCAGTAATTAACAATAATTAACTAAGATGAAATATAATAAGTGTGGAATATCATAAAACTATATTAATTACTACCATCCGGATCTGGAGTCACAATTAACGAGCATTCTAGAATTTGCTACAAGTAATAGTCTGAAAGAAATACAACTATCTGAATGAAAGAAACAGTAGAACAGAAAATATAGACGGGGACTTCAAGGTCTGCGAACTCCGACAGATTTACCTTGAGTCTCCGGACATCGGACCAATAGTAAAATATTGATCAACCCGAGCTGGTATCAAAATCTACACAGAAAGTGCAGAGTGCCGTATCAGTACAACCGACCCCATGTACTGGTAAGTATCGAGCCTCACCTCGATGAAGTAGTGATGAGGCTAAGGCAAGACACCTACAAATAAACCTGTACAATTTAACAGTGTATATACAAATAACAGAAATGAAGAACTAAAGAGGAAATGTCGGGAGGGGAACATACTGTGGGGAATATAAGATAAAGAACTACAACAGAATGATCACGGAGCAGTCAATATACCATGAATCAACAGGAATAGTGAATACAGTAAGGCAAAATACATGACATCACCCTTCGTGCTTTTACTGTCAATCTCACCATAAAATTAATAGAAATGGCACGACATCACCCTTCGTGCATTAACTTTCATATCATGGCACGGCATCACCCTTCGTGCATTAACACTCACAATATGGCACGGCATCACCCTTCGTGAATTAACACTCACAATATGGCACGACATCACCCTTCGTGCATTAACACTCACAATATGGAACGACATCACCTTTCGTGCATTAACACTCTCCCTTACCATAATGCAATGCATAAATAACAACAGGGAAATAAAATAAGTACAAACCTTACTTCAACATTTGGTTCCATAATATCAATCTCAACTTTGAAATAAAAACTCAATTATCACCAGAAAATCCGTAAACATGATAAGAATGATAAATTGAACAACACTAGTATAACACGTAACAATTAAGCATAGGAATGAGACAATATAAGAAAAACAGAGAAACATGGAAAATTGGTAAATTGGCGGAGCATAAGTACTCGCCACATCACATATACGCCGCTCACATGAATTTCACTTAACAAGTAATTTAAGGTTCCTAATTCCCTCAAGTCAGGGTTAGACACAACACTTACCTCGCTCTGAAGGCCACTTAATTCTCAATCACAACTTTTCCTTTGGGATACACCTCCAAACCACTCGTATCTATTCAGAAATGACTCAATAATATCAAACACTGCTAAAGGAATCAATTATATTGCATAAATTAAATTTCCCAAATTTTCCTCCAAATAAAGTCAAAAAATCGACCTCTGGCCCGCTTGGTCAAAACTTGAGGTTCGGACCAAAATCCATTTACCCATTAACCCTCGAGCCCGAATATGTAATTGGTTTTGGAATCCGACCTCAAATCGAGGTCTAAATCCTCAAATTCTCGAAATCCCTAGTTTCTACCCTAACTCCTAATTCTACCATGGAAACTCTAGATTTTAGGTTGATATTTCAAGATATATAATGGGTAATTCAAAGAAAATGGTTTAGAATCGCTTACCAACACTTTGGGGAAGAAATGACTCTTGAAATATCCCCTCACACCGTTTGGTTTTTGAGAAAAATGAGTTTTTGGCTAAATCCCGTGTTTGGATTCTGTTAAGTGCTGGGCGACAGTGTTCATCACGTTCGCAAGAGCACTGTCGCGTTCGCGAAGAGTATAGGCTGCCAAGCCTTCGCGTTCGTGAGACAGTGCTCGCATTCGCATAGGCTACCCTTCCCTGGTCTTCGCATTCGCGTTCGCGATGAAGAAAAGGCTGACTCCTCCACCCCAGTGCCTAACACTACACGTTCGCGATGGGCTTGTCGTGTTCTCGAAGGGTAACGCCCCCATCACTTCGCGTTCGCGACCAAGCCTTCGCGTTCGCGAGGGGACCTTCGCGAACGTGAAGAAGGACATGCCAGAACCCACACTCTGCAGAAAAAAATCAGATTTTTCCAAAGTCCAAATCATCTCGTGGCCTATCCGAAACTCACCCGAACCCTAGGGGCTCCAAACCAAACATGCACACAAGTCTAAAAATATCATGCGGACCTGCTCGCACAATCAAATCGCCAAAATAATACCTAGAACTCTAAACTTTTGTACCAAATCAAATAAAATTCTCAAGAACACTTTAAAGTTCATATCTTCGCAACTGGACGTCCGAATCACGTAAAATCAACTCCTTTTCTCACCAAATTTCACAGACAAGTCTTAAATATCATAATGAACCTGCATCGGGCTCCGGAACCAGAATACGAACCCGGCACTAACAATGCCAAACATCACTCAATTCTTAAAAATAATTAATTTTTAAACTTTTAATTTTATCAAAAATTCATAACTTAAGCTAGGGACCTCCGAATTCGATTCCTGGCATAAGCCCAAGTCCCATAATTTGATACAGATTCGGGCCCGTTTACCAATAATGTTGATAGAAGTCAACTAAAATCAACTTGTAAGGCATAAATTTCTATTTTCATCAATTTTCAACATAAAAACCTTTCGGAAACATGCCTAGACTGCGCACCAAATCGAGGAGGGTAAAAGGCTTAAGAGCGCGGATTCGAGTTCTAAAATATAATATGACCTTTTGGGTCATCACATTCTTCACCTCTAAAATAACTGTTCGTCCTCAAACGGACATAGGAAAGTACCTGGGCTGGTGAGAAGGTGGGGATATCTACTCTGCATGTCGGACTCGGACTCCCAAGTAGCTGCCTCAATAGTATGACATCTCCACTGCACTCGAACTAAAGGGTAACTCTTTGATCTTAACTGGCATACTTGCCGGGCTAGAATTTCCACCGGCTCTTCCTCGTAAGTCAAATCCTTGTCCAATTGGATAGAGCTGAAATATAACACATGAGACGGATCGCCGTGATACTTTTGAAGCATGGACACATGGAATACCGGATGAACAACTGCTAAACTAGGTGGCAACGCATGCCTGTAAACCAACTCTCCCACTCTCTCCAGAATCTCAAAAGGTCCGATATACCTAGGGCACAACTTGCCCTTCTTTCCGAACCTCATTACACCCTTCATGGGTGATACCCAAAGTAACACTCTCTCTCTGACCAAGAATGCAACATCACGAACTCTACGATCGATATAACTCTTCTGCCTAGACTGAGTTGTACGGAGTCGATCCTGAATAATCTTGACCTTATCCAAGGCATCCTGTACTAAGTCTGTGCCCAATAACCAATCCTCTCCCGGCTCGAATCACCCAATTGGCGACCGACACCGCCTACCATATAATGCCTCATAGGGAGCCATCTGAATAATCGACTGGTAACTGTTGTTGTCGGTGAACTCTGCAAGGGGAAAGTACTGATCCCAAGAACCTCCAAAGTGTATGACACAAGCGCGGGGCATATCCTCCAAGATCTGAATAGTGCGCTCGGACTGCCCGTCCGTCTGAGGATGGAATGCTATGCTCAACTCAACCCGCGTACCCAACTCATGCTGTACTGCACTCCAAAAGTGCGAGGAGAACTGCGTACCTCAGTCAGATATAATAGACACGAGCACGCCGTGAATACGGACGATCTCCTAAATGTAAATATCCGCCAACAGCTCCGAGGAATAGGTAACTGCCACAAGAATGAAGTGCGCCGACTTGGTCAGCCTGTCCACAATGACCCAAACTACATCGAACTTCCTCTGAGTCCATGGGAGTCCAACAACAAAATCTATAGTGATACACTTCCACTCAGGAACTTCTAACCTCTGAAGTAAACCACCAGGTCTCTGATGCTCACACTTTACCTGCTGGCAATTTAGGCACCGAGCTACATATGCAACTATGTCTTTCTTCATCCTCTTCCACCAATAATAATGCCTCAAGTCCTGATACATCTTGGCGGTGCCCGGATGAATAGAATACCGGGAATTGTACGACTCCTCAAGGATCAACTCACAAAGTCCATCAACATTAGGCACGCAAATACGACCTTGCATCCTCAAAACTCCATCATCTCCAATAGTAACTTGCTTGGCACCACCGTGCCGCACTGTGTCTCTAAGGACAAGTAAATGAGGATCATCATCCTGCCGACCTCTGATGCGCTCAAACAAAGAAGACCGAGCAACTGTACAATTTAGGACACGACTGGGCTCAGAAACATCTAACCTCACGAACTGGTTGGCCAGGGCCTGAACACCCAATGCAAGCGGTCTCTCACCAACTGGAATATATGCAAGGCTACCCATATTGACTGACTTTCTATTCAAAGCATCGACCACCACATTGGCCTTCCCAGGATGATACAATATGGTTATATCATAGTGTTTCAATAGCTCCAGCCACCTCCTCTGCCTCAAATTGAGTTCTTTCTGCTTGAACAAATACTGTAAGCTGTGATGATCAGTGAATACCTCACATGGCATGCTGTAAAGATAGTGCCTCCAAATCTTCAGCGCGTGAACAATGGTTGCCAGCTCTATATCATGAAGAAGGTAATTCTTCTCGTAAACCTTCAGCTATCGCAAAGCATATACAATAACCTTACCACCCTGCATCAATACCGCACCCAGACCAATACGAGATGCGTCATAATATACTGTATAAGATCCTGAACCTGTGGGTAACACCAATACCGGTGTCGTGGTCAAAGTAGTCTTGAGCTTCCGAAAGCTCGCTTCACACTCGTCTGACCACCTGAACGGGGCACCCTTCTGGGTCAATCTGGTCAACGGGGCTGCTATGGATGAAAACCCCTCCACAAATCAACGGTAATAGATTGCCAAACCCAGGAAATTATGGATCTCTGTAGCTGATGTGCGTCTAGGCCAGTTCTGGACTGCCTCAATTTTCTTAGGATCCACCTGAATACCTTCTACTGATACAACGCGACCCAAGAATGCAACTGAACTCAACCAAAACTCGTATTTTGAGAACTTAGCATATAACTGGCTGTCTTTTAGAGTCTGAAGAATGATCCGAAGGTGCTGCTCATGCTCCTCTCGACTGTGGGAGTCGATCAAGATATCATAAATAAACACAATCACAAAGGAATCCAAGTAGGGTTTGAACACCCGATTCATCAAATCCATGAATGCTACTGGGGCATTTGTCAACCCAAATGACATCACTAGAAACTCATAATGCCCATACTGAGTTTGAAAAGTTGTCTTAGGAACATCGGATGCCCTAATTCTCAATTGATGGTAGCCAGATCTCAAATCAATCTTTGAAAACACCTTGGCACTATGAAGCTGATCAAATAAATCATCAATCCTGGGTAATGGATATTTGTTCTTGATGGTGACTTTGTTCACAAACAACACGGGTGCACCCAAGGGCGAGACACTGGGTCTAATGAAGCCCTTATCAAGCAAATCTCGCAACTGCTCCTTCAATTCTTTCAACTCTGGCAGGGCCATGCGGTATGGAAGAATGGAAATAGGCTGAGTGCCCGAAGCCAAATCAATGTAGAAATGAATATCCCTATCGGGTGGCATCCCCGGCAGGTCTTCATAACACACCTCTCGAAACTCACGAACAACTGGAACTGAATCCATGGAAGGAACCTCCGCACTAGAATCGCGGACATAAGCCAAATAAGCTAGACACCCCTTCTCGATAATATGCCGAGCCTTCACATAAGAGATAACCATGCTGGCAGAATGGCCAAGAATCCCTCTACTATAATCGAGGCAACCCCTGCAAGTCTAAGTTCGCCATCTTGGCATGACAATCTAATATAGCATAATAAGGTGATAGCCAATCTATACCCAGTATGACATCAAAATCAACCATGCCGAGAAGTAGAAGATCTACACGAGTCTCAAGACTCCCATTGGTGATCACACACGAACGATAAACACGATCCACAACAATAGCATCTCCCACTGGTGTGGACACATACACAAGAGCACTCAAAGAATCATGAGGCACAACCAAATAGGAAGCAAAATAGGATGACACATAGGAGTAAGTAGATCCCGGACCAAATAGAACTGAAACATCTCTACTGTAAACTGAAACAGTACATGTGATAACAGCATCAGATGACTCAGCCTCAGGCCTGGCTGGGAAAGCATAACACCGGGGTTGGGCCCCACCACCCTGAACTACGTCCTTGGGACGGCCTCTAACTGGCTGGTCTCCACCTCTAACGGCCTGACCTCCACCTCTAACAGTTTGGCCTCTACCTCTGGCTGCCTGACCCCTGCCTCTGGCTGCCTGAGCAAGTGGTGCAGCAACTCGAGCCGGGACCATGGCACGTGAACTATGATGCTGTGAGCTTTCCGTTACTCGAGGGCAAAATCTAGCAATGTGCCTCGGATCACCACAAGTATAACATAAACCTCGATTGTTGTGACTGTTGATCCTGAAACTGACCCTGTCGACCTGAATAACCACCCTGATAACTCTGGAGTGGAGGTGCACTAATAGGATCTGGTGGTGCACCATAGGCTAGCTAGTCGGAATAATGCATCTGAGGGCCACGACCACCTGAGGCACTGTGGGATGCCTGAAGTGCTGAATGAAATAGCCTGGGAGGATGGTCTCTACCAAAAATACTCCTGCCTCTAGATGAGGCACCGCTGAACTCACCGGAATGACAAGGTTTCTTGTCAGAACCCTGACCTCCCTAAGTAAGAACCATTTTGACTCGTCTGGCGATATTAGCAGCCGCCTGAAAAGAAATCTCACTCCCAGTCTCCTTATCCATCTGCAATCTGATAGGCTGAGCAAGTCCATCAATAAACCTCCTCACCCTCTCTCTCTCGGTGGGAAGCAGAAGAATAGCATGACGGGCCAAATCCACAAAATGGGTCTCATACTGAGTAACAGTCATACTGACCTGCTGGAGACGCTCGAACTGACGGCGACGTTCTTCTCTCAATGTGATAGGCAAAAACGTCTCTATGAAGAGCTGAGAGAACTCGTCCCAAGTAAGAGCAGGCGACCCAGCTGGTCTAGTCAACAAGTAATCTCTCCACCATTTCTTGGCGGAACCAGTCATCTAAAATGCAGCAAAATCGACCCCATTGGTTTCCACTATACCCATATT
>AWOL01S0021842.1:56095-101812 GCA_000715115.1 Nicotiana otophora | reverse complement strand
GGGGGGGGGGGGGGGTGAATTGTTGATTTTTTCTTTTTTTGTTCTAAGTTATTGACTAGTTTACCAATTAGTCAACTGAAGATAAGAACAAAATATAAGTAAAGCAGAAATCAAGTACAGGAATAAAAGACACCAAGATTTTTATACTAGTTCGGATTCAATATGAATTCTACGTCCACTCCCCTTGGGTTTCAAGGGTGTTCTCTTTTAGTATTTGAAGTTTCTCGAGTACAATAGAGTCGATGTAGCTTTACACCAATAACTTAGTCACTATGTCACTTCTCTCTTCTTGATACAATGCCTCACTAGTGCTTATCTCTTTTACTTTTCTCACTAATTACACAACAGATCTAAAGAGAACTACAATGCATGTTTGGAGTAGAACAAAAAGAGTGATAGTGGTTAATTCAAAGTATATCTACTTCAAGATTGGTACAGATGTATATATACTTCGTGAGGTCTTCTTGACACTTGATTGATGTGAATCTTGAGAGATTACAGACCCAAGGTAGTTGATACTTGACAAGAATCGTAGAGTGATTCTTTCCATGAATAAGGTAGAACTTCCGTTGATTTGCCTTGACTTGTGGCCTTGATAGACTTTTCTTCCACCTAGCAAATCTTTCTGTTATTTGAGTAATCAAAGTTGGATCCCTAGATTCCGGGCTTTACCGGTCTTCCTTTGATGGAGGAGTCTCTAGTGCATAGATTCGCAATCTTGTTTTCCTTTAATTTGGGACCTTCCTATAATATCCTCTGTCAATCTGCTATCAAATTTGTCACGACCCAAAATCCAACTAGTCGTGATAGCACCTAACCCAACCCACTAGGTAAGCCAACTTTCACTTATCCAATTCCAATAACGATTATTAAAGAAATTAAAGTAAATAAAGATCTTAATGTTATACATTCCCCAAGAACTGATAGTACAAATCATGAGCTTCTAAGAATAGAGTAAACAACGCTGGTATGAAGTAAATACATCATCTGTTTGAAAAGTACATAAACAGAGTTTTATGAATCTAAGGCTACCATGAACAAGAGGCAGCTACAACCACAACGCAGGCACATCTTCAGATCCAGCTCCCACGAACACAACAACATCAGCAACCAACATCTGCACGCAAGGTGCAGAAGTGTAGTATGAGTACAACCGACCCCATGTACTCAATAAGTAAGAAACCTAACCTTAGGTTGAAAGTAGTGACGAGCTTGTACCAAGGTCGGGTCCACCACCAATTACCAACAACAATTCATAACAACGTAAAGCAAATAATACAAGAAGTAACTCAGAGGTAAGATGTTCAGCAAAATCATGATTTTCGAAAATAGTTGTGCCTTTTCAAGTACATCAGTGAAAACCCAAATCGTTTACTGAAGTTGTCAAAAATATGAATAAGTTTGAAAACAATAATTTTCTCAAAAATCCTTTCAATACTAATAAATATGATGTTTCATTTTCTTTCTAGATAACCAGTGTAAAATAAATGCATCACTATGCCCATCTGTCAACATGTGTGAGAAATCATGGATGGTGTAATACCATACAACATGAGGAAAAATACATCCCAATGCTTGTATGTCATGTGTGCATGTCAATGCAATGTATCTCAGAGATGAACTCATGTACTTGCACTCTCAGAGTACTCAATATCACTTTCTCACACATTCCATTCATCATGCGCAATCACTCGGTACTGTATATGGCCAATCCAACCCAGGAAAGATCCATCCCAGAATATACACACCAACTGGTCATCAGTCACTCAGTACCGAGTTGGGCCAATCCAGCCCGTGGAGAAGATCCATCTCCATGTATATAATGCTTCGGACAAGATCCATGTCTAGGGAAGATCCATCCCTCAATAATAACAACCACGCTCACTGCGGGTGTGCAGACTTCGGAGGGGCTCCTACAGCCCAAGCGCTATAATCTGCACGGATAACACACGTGCTATAGTATCAATATCCTAAAAAATAGGACCCCGGCCTCACTCAGTCATCTATCTCTCCAGTCTCACTCACACGCTCACAATGTCATGAAACTAGCCCGACAACAATGATAGGATGTATCAATAAATAACAACTGAGACTGAGATATGATTTGAATATGACTGAGTACGAAATATCAATGAAATCATTGAAATGATAGCAAGAAATGACCATTATGGGTCCTAGCAGTATCATCATAAAGCCTAAACATGATATCTAGCATGATTGACAACTCAATTACTTTATCATATGATGAAAACACGGACATTAATAAAGTAGGACCACTATACAGTGCCATGGAAACAACAGAGTCCCAATTTACATGGTGCATGCCCACACGCCCGTCACCTAGCCCGTGCGTCACCTCAATACCAAATACATAACACGTATAATTAGGGTTCACACCCTCAGCTCCAAGATTAGAAGACTTACTTACCTCTAACAGGACGAATCTAATACCGAGCAAGCTAAACAATGCTCCAAAAATCCCATTATGCGCGTATCAACTCCTGAACGGCTCGAATCTAGCCACAATAAATTTGATTTAGTCCAAACAATTTATAGGAATTAATTCCATATCAAAATACTAATATTTTCCCACAAAATCCGAAATTACACTCCAAAAATCGCTCGTGGAGCCCACGTCTCAGAATCTGATGAAACTCACAAAATCTAACAACCCATCTAATTACAAGTTCAACCATACTAATATTACTCAATTCCAACTCCAAATCGATGTTCAAAATTCAAAAATTCATATTATGAACTTTAGACCAACACCCCCATTTTCCTCTGTAAATTCATCAACCAATTGCTAAAATGAACATAGATTCATGAAATATAATCACAAGGGAGTTAAGAACACTTACCCCAAGTTGTGTGGAAACATTCCTCTCCAAAATCGTCCAAACCGAGCTCCAAAATCCAAAAATGGTGAAAAATAGCAAAGCCCCGAACTTAAAGGGTTCTGCCCAGGCTTTTCGCTTCTGCAAAATTTGGATCGCATCTGCGCCTATCGCAGGTGCGAAAAACCCATCGCACCTGCGGCTCAACCTCGCTTCTGCGACCATCGCAGGTGCGAGAATGTCCTCGCACCTGCGACCTCTGCCCAGCCCTTCCTTGGTCGCTTCTGCGATTCATTCCGCGCTTCTGCGTGCTCGCACCTGCGGTGCCCACTCTGCAAGTGTGGTTATACCAGTAGCTGCAGCACTTCAGCTGCTTCATGAACTCAAAATCAAGTTCGTTAACCACCCGAAATTAACCCGAAGCCCCTAGGACCTCAACCAAACATACCAACAAATCTTATAACATTATACGAACTTAGTCGAATCTTCCAATCACCTCCAACAACATCGAAAACACGAATTACACACGGATTCAAGACTAAAAACTTCGAAATTCCCAAAATCTACGAACGACGCCAAAACATGTCAAATCATGTTCGATTGACTTCAAATTTTGCATACAAGTCACATTTCACATTACGGGCCTATTCCAATTTCTATAATCGGATTCCGACCCCAATATCAAAAAGACAACTCCCCGGACAAACTTCCCAAAAATACAATTTTCGCCATTTCAAGCCCAATTCCGCTACGGACCTCCAAAACATTTTTCGGACACGCTCCCAAGTCCAAAATAATCATACAGAGCTGTTGGAATCATCAGAATTCAAATCTGAGGTCGTCTACACATAAATCAGCATCCGGTCAACTTCTCCAACTTAAGTTTTCCATTATGAGACTAACTGTCTCAATTCATTCCGAAATTCTTCTGGGCCCGAACTAACTAATCCAATAGGTCATAATATAGCTATAAAGCACAAATAGAACAATAAATAGGGAAACGGGGCTGTAATACTCAAAACGACCGACCGGGTCATTATAAAATCCTTGATTGATATTTCTTTCAGGTTTTCACTACTTATTCCTTTTTTGTCTCTAATCTTTGATAGTTTTCCGTTCCTTTGCTTTTGGAGTGTTTCTTCAATCATTATCCTTCCTTACTTGCTTTTGTTGACAAATCGTTTCCTTAATTCTTTTACTTCTTCCTTTCTCGACTTCTTCCATACTTGAATAATAGAGCTTCTTGAGTCCTTCATTTTATCTCTCGTGATCCTGCACCATAGTAATATATTATTTTTCATCATTGAAACTTATATTTAACAATATTCCCCTTTTGAATGATGACAAAATAAACATATACAAGCAAATTACTTCCCTATTATAGTTGGTGCTTGTTTTGTTGTAGTCGACTTCTAAGTTGACTTTCATGATGTGGTAGTCGACTCTCCCACAACAGGTGTCGCTATTTGTGATGCGCTTGTAACCTTATATGTTACAGTCGACTCCCCTTCAACAAGTGCCGCTATTTGACCTGCACTATAATTAACCATTTTCTCCCCCTTTTTGGCATCGGTAGAGAGGGGATATACACATGTATAAAATAAAAGTAGACATAGGCAAGCAATTTAGGCAAATATAGGCAATTATAGACATGCAAAGTTAGCAAAAATAACAAAACAAAACATCTAACGACTGGTTATCCAGTCCAAAATAGCAAAAGAATATTGTCTGAAACATCCACAACTAACGATGCAAGAAATAAGTGAGAGTGTCGAAAATTGCCTCCTTCAGACGATCAAAGATGGCATTTGTTGAAACTGTCACCCCATCAATCATGTCATGTACTTCCTAGAAGGCTTTTACTGTATTTTCTTCTAACTTGAGAATTTTGACCCTAATCATCGAAATATTGAACCCTGTCTCTTTGAAAATGGCAAGAATGTCCCCAACAATTGATTGGGTTGCAGCAAGAAGGTCCTTGATGATGGTTAGATTGTTGACAATAGCAGTCAATATTTCTACAAGATCAGGATCACTTACACTATGATGGGAACTAGAGGCTTTGACCTTTGAATTAGGTTGAACATTCTTTATTTATCCCTCCTGTTTCTTCACCCAGGAGCCCTTAACACACACGTACCCCATACTGACAAAGGCTCTAGAGTTGTAGGATTTGGTCATAGAGATAAAAAGATATTCTGAGATAGAGATATTGTGGGATTCCAAAAGATGGGTGATAATCATACCATATGGTAGACTGGTGGGGTCATCAGCACTTTCAACCATAACATTTATAACCCATGAGGACAGATTGACCTTAAGCTTGGTTACTAGACAGTAGACAAGAAATGTGTCTCATTCAGAGAAAGTGGAGTATGAAGCAGTGCAAGGAAGAAGGCTAGTTACAACAATGTAGGCCAGAACTCGGGTTTCAAAACTAACAATATTGGGACCTAACTGGTTAGGGAGGAAATCAGAGGGACACTCAGCTATACAACGCTTGGCTTGATCAAAAGTAATTTCAAAGTCTTCAAGCAGATATTTTTGAAAATCATGGGAAAACCAGAGCACTTACACTGAAAAATTGAATCAAACATGACACAATCAAGAATAATGCATTTTCTTAAAACTAGGGATTCTAACTTATCAGGCTTGTTAGAGCAAAGATTGGCATAGAACATCCTCACTAGAGGTTCATCGACTTTAGGAAGGGGTAAAGAGAGGAAATTTGACCATCCCTGAAAAATGAATAGATCCTTTACCTTACAATTGAGGACCTCTATGTCATCAAAATCGCTTACTTTGCCGTGGGCAATGGGATTTTCTTTGAGGGAAACAAAGAAGTCTCTATTTGGAGTATCCCAGAAATTGAGGTCTGACTTTAGAGAACTCGAGAGGTCTACCTTAGATTTCTTGGGGGTAAAAGATTCAGGGGGACTTCCATATGTCTTTTTCCAAGAGTATGTTTGCCTATTCGGTGAGTGTAGTCAGATGGCTCTACCTAAGAAGAGGCAAACCCTTCAGAGTGGTCGAACCCTAGGTCTACTTGTTCTGGAGGCTAAGAGGAGGATTTTGCCTTGGAGAGAGTACTTTTTCTAGTGGAGGTAGAGGGATTCTTGGAGTGTTTTTCCATTGAACGGTGTTTGGATAAGGGTTTATGAGCGATAAGAATAACGAAGAAGAGGAAAGGTGATTCAGAGGGTTTAGAAAAGAACGGATTTGACGGTTGAGTACAAGAAAGGAAAGGGCGTCAGTTAAAGGACAAGATGATCGATTTTCCTTTTTTGCGTACCTACAAAATAAAGAAAACTAAAAACATTAGTCACACAAGAATTAGAATTAATGTATTAGACCTAATTTCTATGATCAAGCAAAATAATGCCAATCAATTCTCTTAAAGAGCATAATCTATCTTCAAGCAAGGGCTTAGTAAAACTGTCTGCTAGTTGATCAATAGTGCTAACAAATGATAGTTTTATATCTCCCTTAATGACATGATCTCTGATGAAATGATGCGTAGTATCTATATACTTAGCCCTAGAATGATTCACAGGATTCTTTGAGAGGCATATAACACTAGAATTATTATATAATATTTGAATAGGTTTAAAAGATAATTCATGGTCACCCAACTGATGAGACTTCCACAGTAATTATGCACAACACTGTCTGATGGCAATATACTCTGCCTTAGTTGTGGATAATGCAACTGAGCCTTGTTTCTTACTGTTCCAGGATATTAATATCTTTTCCAGTAATTGACATATTTCACTGGTGCTTTACATGTCTTCCTTATCACCTGCAAGATCAATATCTGAAAAACCTTCAAGTTTAAAATTGTTAGATCGTGGGTACCACAGACCATATGAAACGGTTCCAATGAGATAACTTATTATTCTCTTTACTGTTGTCACATGAGATTTCTTAGGAGCTGACTGAAACCTGGCATATTTACACACACTAAACATAATATCTGGTCGACTAGTAGTTAGATAAAGTATGGATCTAATCATACCATGATATTTCGTTTCATCCATTGGATTTCCCTTTTCGTCTTTGTCAAGACTTGTTGATGGGCTCATTGATATACCAATTGCTTTAGCACTGCTCATGTCGAACTTTTGAATCAATTTCTTTGTATATTTTGTCTAACATATAAAAGTTCCTTCCTCAGATTGTTGAATTTGAAGTCCAAGGAAAAATATGATTTCTCCCATCGTGTTCATTTCAAACTCACTTTGCATGAGATTAGAAAATTCCGTGCACAAAAGAGGGTTAGCACTTCCAAAAATACTATTATCAACATAGACTTGGATAATGAGATTACCTCATGATGATCTTTTGATAAATAATATAGTATCTACTTTACCTCCTGTTAAACCATGATCCAGTAAAAATGAGCTAAGCCTTTCGTACCAGGCTTGAGGAGCTTGTTTGAGTCCATACAGAGCTTTAGTCAACTTGTACACATGGTAAGTAAATTGTGAGTCTTCAAAACCAGGAGGTTGTTTTCAAACACCTCCTCATCAATAAAGCCATTTAAGAAGGAATTTTTGACATCCATCTGAAAAAGTCTAAACCTTTTAAAAGATGCATATGCAAGAAGAATCTGTATAGACTCTAATCCCGCTACCGGAGCAAAGGTTTCATCATAGTCGACTCCTTCCTGTTGTGAGTAGTCTTGAGCTACTAATCTGGCTTTGTTTTGCACTACTTTTCCATCTTCGTTCAACTTATTTCTGAAAACCCATTTGGTTCCAACTACGGAAGCATTTGAGGCTTAGGTAATAGTTCCCAGACTCGATTCTTATCGAATTGATTGAGTTTCTCCTACATGGCTTGTACCCAGCTGGAGTCTTTTAAGTATTCCTTAACTTTCTTTGGTTCAATTTGAGAAATGATTGCTATGTTTGCCTTCTTCTTAAGAGCTCCCCTGGTTTTCATTCCTTCACTCGGATCTCCCATGATAAACTTTTGAGGATGTTCTGGTTCACTTCTCCACTCATTTGGACGCGTTCCAACTACATGAGTAGTTGACTCCTTCTGTGGTTCAGGTTGATTATTGGCAGGTTTACTTGTCAACTCTGTGATTGTGTCTGTGCTATCAGTCGACTTTTGTGACTTGCTTGTCTATGATGTTTCTTGGTTGATATCTTCATCACCTACAATAATTCCTTTCTCTACCGTAGTATTATTTTTATCAAATATGACATGCACTGATTCTTCTACAAATAAAGTACATTTATTATAAACTCTAAAAGATCTACTGTTAATAAAGTAACCAAGAAAACTACCTTCATCACTCTTTGGGTCAAATTTTCCAAGATTGTCCTTACCATTATTGTGGATGAAGCACTTACTGCCAAATGGATGAAAGTAGCCTATATTGGGTCGTTTGCCTTTCCATAATTCATATGGAGTTTTCTTCAAGATGGGTCTTATAAGACATCGGTTGAGAATGTGACAAGAAGTGCTTACTACTTCTGCCCAAAAATGATTTGGCAATGAATGTTCTAATATTATTGTTCTGGCCTTATCTTGTAGGGTTCGATTTTTTCGCTCAACTACTCCATTCTGTTGAGGTGATCTTGGAGCTGAGAAATTGAGGGTATATCCTTGATCATTCCAGAAATCTTCAAAAGTTTTGCTTTCAAATTCTCCTCCATGATCACTTTGGATGGTTGTGATGAGATACCCTTTTTCTCTTTCAAATCTTTTACAGAAAATCTCAAAATGTTTCAAAGCTTCATTTTTATGAGATAAGAAAATCACCCATGTAAAATATGAGTAGTCATTAATAATGACAAAGCATATCATTTACCTCCAATGCTAGCAGTTCTAGTGGGTCCAAATAAGTCCATATGAAGAAATTGTAAAGTCTTGGTCGTAGACACAATGTCTTTGTTTTTGAAAGAGTTTCTAGTTTGTTTACCAATCTGACATGCATCACATATATGATTTCTAGAAAAAATGAGTTTGGGAAGGCCAATAACTAAATCATGCTTGGAGAGTTTCTCAATTAGATGCATACTTGCATGACCAAGTTTCTTATGCCACAAACATGGATCATCAGATATGGATGCTAAACTGATATGACTAACTATATTTTCAATGCCATCAAGAATATAAATGTTTTCATACCTTTTCCCTGAAAGTATTGTTTTACCTGACTCATCTTTAATGGAACATCCTGTTTGCTTGAATTTGACTTCGTACCCTGAATCACATAGTTGACTTATAGTCAAGAGATTATAGTTGAGTCCATCTACAAGGTATACTTCGGTAATATCACAGTTGTTATTGAATGGAACTGTGTCGGTGCCAACTATTTTTCTTTTTGAATCATCACCAAATTTGACACTTTCTCCATTTATTTTTGTAACTTCTTTGAACATATTTTTGTCACCCGTCATGTGAATGGAACACACACTGTCTAAATACTATTTTCCTTTACGACTCTTTATGTGGTGTTCCTGCAAAATAGAATTATTACCTTCTTTTAGGTACCCAAGCTTGCTTGGGTCCTTGTTGGTTAGTTCCACTAGAATCAGGGTTGTTTTTGGGTTTCCAAATCCCTCTTGAAACATTAGACTTATGTAATCTACAAAAAGAATATTTATGTCCAACTTTGTTACAGTAATGACAAATAGTGGTTGATCCAGTTTTTGATATACCACTTGTGTTAATACTTGTGGACTCAGTTTTAGCCAGTCCTTTTCCAGTTGACTTGTAAGTCGTCTGGTTAGACTTGACAGAACTATGTCTTGTGGATTTGCGAAGGGCATTCAGTTGCATTTGCAATTCCTGAACCTCATCTTGAAGCACATCTCTTTCGATTTCACATATTTCAAGTTTAAGTTCACATTCCTTCTTTTCCCTATTGAGTCTTTTCAATTCATTTAACATCTTTTGAGACTCCTTTAGCATAAGATCAAGAATATCCTGCAATTCATTACATCTATCACAGTCATATGATCTTACCTCACTTGTTTCACCTCGTGCCACGAAACAGTTTTCAATGTCTTCTTTGCTTTCATCATCTAATGTTTCTTCATCAGTCCATCAGCCAAAATAGTTGTTCATATCATTTTCTAAAATAGTCATGAAGCACAGGTTTGCTATTTCCTCATATTCTGAGCTGTCTTCATCACTCCAGCTTCTGAAGGATTTTTGTTTTTGAATCCTCTGGAGACTTTTCTTTTTAATTCCAGGGCATTCAGCTTGAACATGGCCATACCTTCCGCATTCAAAGAATTTCTCATCATTTTTGTCTTGTTCATTATATTGCCTAGTTCATCTAGATGACATCCTTTTTAATTTCTCATTATTTTTGTCTTGATCATTATATTTCCTAGTTCATCTAGATGACATCCTTTCCTTTTTTGTATTTCTATATCTGCTCATCAATCCATTCATGTTTCTTTATACCATGACAATTTCTTCTTCAAGAGCTTCTGGATCGTCATTAATATCATCTTCAGGTCCTTCAGTTAGTTTTTTAAGCAATTGTTTTCTTCTTTTCTTCCTGACTTGTTTTCATGAGATGGGATTTCTCAGATGCTATAAGATCTTCTCGTAGTTCATCATATGAAATTTTGTTTAGATCTTGAGATTCAAGTGCAACTACTTTTGTCTGCCATGTGGTAGGCAAACTTTTTAGGATTTTTCGAACTTGATCACCACTTGAGTAAGGTTTACCAAAGGCTTTCAGATCGCCAAAGATTTTACTAAATCTTGCAAACATTCCTCAATGGATTCTCCTTCTTTCATCTGGAAGAGTTCATAATCATGAACCAACATGTCTATCTGAGTTTCTTTCACTTTGTTGGTTCCTTCATAAGTAACTTCCAGTTTGTCCCATATTTCTTTGGAGGTATCACAGCTTGAAATTTTCTCATACTCTTCTCCATTTATAGTATAATAGAGCAAGTTTCGTGCCTTAACACTAACTTGAACGATATTCATTTGCTCGTCTGCGTATTCATCTATATTTTCAGGATCAGCGGTTGGTTGAGTTATTACTGGTAGTGGATAGTACCCCTTTTGAATGACATGCCATACTTTGACATCATAGGATTTTTCATAAAGTTCCATACGTACTTTCTAGTGGGAGAAATGTTGTCCATTAAAGTATAGTGGTTTTACTTGCGATGTTCATTCTTGAAAGAGTGCTCTAATTGTTACTTGGTTTAACATTATCTTTTATCACTAGCTGTTAAGTATGGGACATGCTCTAATATCAATTGAAAGTACAAGAGGGGGTGGATTGTCGATTTTTATTTTTGTATTCTAAGTAGTTGACTATTTTACCAATTTGTCGACTGAAGATAAGAATAGAATATAAGTAACACATAAATAAAGTGTAGGAATTAAAGACACCAGAGTTTTTATACCGATTCGGATTCAATATGAATCCTATGTCCAGTCCCTTTGGGTTGCAAAGGTGTTCTCTTTCAGTATTTGAAGTTTCTCAAGTATAATAGAGTTGATGTAGCTTTAAACCAACAACATAGTCACTATGTCACTTCTCTCTTCTTGATACAATGCCTCACTAGTGTTTATCTCTTTTTCTTCTCTCACTAATTATACAACAGATCTAAAGAAAACTAAAATGCTTGTTTAGAGTAGAACAAAAAGAGTGATAGTAGTTCGTTCAAAGTATGTCTGCTTCAAGACTGGTACAGATGTATATATACTTCGTGAGGTCTTCTTGACACTTGATTAATATGAATCTTGAGAGATTACAGACCTAAAGGAGTTGATCCTTGAAAGGAATCCTAGAGTGATTCTTTCCAAGAATAAGGTAGAGCTTCCGTTGATTTGCCTTGACTTGTGGCCTTGATAGACTTTTCTTCCGCTAAGTAAATCTTTTTGTTATTTGAGTAATCAAAGTTGGATCCCTTGATTCCGGGCTTTAACGGTCTTCCTTTGATGGAGGAATCTCCAGTGCATAGATTCACAATCTTATTTTCCTTTAATTTGGGACCTTCCTATAATATCCTCTATCAATCTGCTATCAAATCCTTGATTGATTCTTCTTTCAGATTTCCGCTACTTCTCTTCCTTTTTCGTCTCTAATCTTTAATAGTTTTCCTTTCTTTTGCTTCTGGAGTGTTTCTTCAATCATTATCCTTCCTTACTTACTTCTATTGACAGATCTTTTCCTTAATTCTTTTACTTCTTCCTTTATCGACTTCTTTCATACTTGAATGATAGAGCTTCTTGAGTCTTTCGTTTTATCCCACGTGATCCTACACCTTAGTAATATGCTATTTTTTATCATTGAAACTTATATTTAATAATTTTATGCACTATCAGTCTTGTTTTCCTGCACATAAGGAAGTGTTAGTTCGTCAAAGACAGCATGTCTTGATACAAAGACCTTCCTTGTGGATGGATGATAACACCTATAACCTTTATGCAAATTGTCGTTTCCAATGAATGCACATAGATATGACTTGGGTGAGAACTTGTATTTTTCTTTTAAGTAAGGGAAACACATGTACCCAAACACTTTCAAATTGTTGTAATCAGGGTGTGAACCATGTAATTTATGAAATAATATTTTCTTTTTAAGCACGGATGATGGAAACTTGTTTATCAAGAATACTGCTGTGAGTAATGCTTCAGTCCATAGATATAAAAGTAACTTAGCATGTAGTAGTAGTGTCAATCCAATTTTTACTACATGTCTATGCTTCATTTCTGCAATGCCATTTTGCTCAGGAGTGTGAGGACAAGAAATATGTCTTACAATGCCACAATTTTCCAAGTACTTAACAAATTCTCAACTGAAAATTCACCACGTCCATCACATTGAAAGATCTTGATACTCTTTGAATACTATTTCTTAACCATTTTGTGAAATTTGACAAATGTCTTAAAGAAATTGGATTTTCTTTTTAAAGGATACATCTAAGTATATATATAATGTGATCAGCAAAAAATAAAGCATAATATTTCATATGTTGGGAGGATTCAACAGGAGCAGGACCCCACAAGTCATAGTGAATTTTCAATAAAGGTTCATTCTCAACTTTATTTCTCAACTTGAATCGTAGTTTATAACCTTTTCCTATTTGACAACTAACACAAACTATAGGAGTTTTATTCCAACATGTGACATTGATACACTTATTGTTACTAAGTAGTTATAAGGACCTAGAATATGGATGCCCAAGTCTGGTATGCCAAATATCACTAGAGCTCCTTCTTATCTGTGTGCATTCAAAGCAAGCAAGTTTTCCACCTTCAAGACATATATCTCTCCTCTTTTAGCACCCTTGGTCATCAGTTTCCTTGTCCTCTTGTCCTTTACAACAAAAGAAGCTTCATCAAACTCAATGGAGCAGTAATTATCTCTAGTAATGTTACTCACAGATAACAAGTTCTTTTTGAATTTAGGAACTACTAGAACTTCACCCATCCTTAAACCAAAAATTGTTCATTTTCCAACATATGTGATATCTAGTTCTTGTCCATTTTCTACTATAATTTTATCATTTTTGTTGTAAGGTTTAAGGTAGTATAAGTTACTTGAATTGTTGGTCATGTGAGTACTTGCCCCAGAATCCATATAGTGAGCATTATCTCCACCACTTTGAAGAGTCAAAAAAAGTGTAGCAAGAGCCTGTGACAAATCTCCTGGTGCTTGATAAGAAAAGTCCCACCTGTAAAAGTACTTTATTGTAGTATGATTATTCCTGCCATATATCTGGCAGGCTGGTGATCTTGAGGTTTCATATCCCTTAGCAGTATTTCCAGATCCTTGAGAGTTTTGATTGTTGTTCTGACTAGCAGGCCTGAAGCCTCTACGCCTTGAGTTGTAGTTCATGTTACCTCTCTTGTTTGAGAAGTTTTCTCTACTTCTGTTGTTGTATGTTCTTTGTGCTGCAAATGCCATATTATAATTCATTTGTTGTGAATCATCTCCTTCATTCTCTCTGAGATCAAAGCCTCTTAAAGAAGTGACCAACTAACTCAGAGTTGGATAAGGTTCTTTGCCAAGCATCACAGTCCTAAAGGTTTTATTTTTAGGACCCAAACCTCTAGGAAAATTAATGACCTTGCTATCATCATTTATAGGCTTGGGTATAAAAGCCAAGCCATCACAAATGCCTTTGAATTCCTTTAGATACTCATCAATGGTTCTATTGCCAAGCTTGATGGTTTGAAGTTGTTGCTTCAACTAGAATTCCTTGTCCTTTGTTGCCTGCAGATAAGTTTCTTCTAGGCATTTCCACATCTGTTTAGCAGTTGTGTATCCCATAATGAGATACATGTTCTCTTCTGACATTGTCCTAGATATCCAACTCCTTAACAACACATCTTTTTCAGCCTAGTCATCAGCAGTATCAACCTTTTTATCAATGCTTTTGTCAACTCCTTTGCCATTGTCCTTATCACTGCTCTCACTGGTGCCTTCTACATTTATAATTTTTGACTTTCCCTCAATAAGATAGTTCAACCTCATTACTTGGATAAGTTGCATCATTTGTATTCTCTATATCAGATAGTTAGAGGGCTTCAACTTCACGGGACATGAAGCAATGAGATGATGAAGGGAGGCTGATGAAAAGGTGTTGGAAGTCATATGAACAAGATTGTTATTATGTAGCAAGAACTGAATTTTGGCAGCTGAATTAGCTTCAAAGAAGCTCTGATACCATGTGATTATTATGGCACAGAGACAATGTCAAGAAGGCAATGTATTGATATATTAAGTAGTTACATGAGCCTATGTATTTATACAAGATATTGATCATATATTTTAGGCTATATAACATAGAGTAGAACTGTTTTAGGATGACTAATACAAGAGTCCTAATTCTAATAGACTAAAGCTAAGTCATCGGGTAGTTATCATGTTTGTTAACCAGGTCATTATCTTCAACACTCTTATGCGATGAAAGTAACGACATCACCAATTTCATTTGCGATCCAGGTTTTTTCATGAACGAGAATCGATGGTTGCTTCGAGAAGAGTTATTTTACTCGAACATGTTTTAACGAAATAATACTTTTTAGGGCAATTAGAGATGTTCTTTCGACTTAATTTAGCAGGATCTTACTTGTAAGTTTCAAATATTATTTAAATAAAAAAGGTGATCATCTCTAATTAATTTTGATTAAATATTATACATAATTTAAATAAAATTTCATCAAGTATCACTCAAAATCCATCATGATTAAGTGCTTTTGAGAATAGTTATTTTACTCGAATTTGTTCTATTGAAACAATAACTTTTAAGGTAATTAGAAGTGTTTATCATTTAGTTTGGCCCAAATTTACAGGAACTTACTTGTAAGATACAGCAACAACAACAACAACAAATCTAGTGTAATCCCACAAAGTAGGGTCTAGGGGGGAGGGGAGGAGGAGGTAGAGTATACGCAGACCTTACCCCTACCTTGTGAAGGTAGAGGATCTTAATTGTTAGATAATTTTAATAAATAGGGTGATCATCTCTAATTAACATTCATTAAAAATTATATTAAATTTTAATAAAACTTTACTAAGTATCGCTCAAGCTTCATCTTGATCAAGTGCTTCGAGAATAGAATATTTTACTCGGACATGTTCTATTAAAACAATACTTTTTAGTGTAATTAGATGTGTTCATCGTTCTATTCGACCCAATTTTGCATAAACTTACTAGCTTTGTAAGTTTCGCATATAATTAAAATAAATAGGGTGATCATCTGGGAAGATTTGTTAAATTGTGGAAAACGGATGTTACCTTTGACTCTCATCCTCTATGATCATAGCATATGTTTGACTCAAAATAGGCTCTACGATTTTCATGAGAATCTCCCTGCAAGCCTGCTCATATGACTCATTGAGACCACTGAGAAATTGAGTAGTCTCTGACGCTGCAAATTTTCAATATAGTCCTTCGATTTGGGACAATCACAACCTGGTGAAGGAACTAGGGCATCATACTCTGCCCAAAGTGCTTTCAACTTAGTAGAGTAAGTCGCCACTGAATTAGCTCCTTGGGAGATTCTCGTAATTTTTCCATGTAGCTGAAATATGCACACACGATTCAAATTAGCGAAGCGTTCCATCAGATCCTTCCAGACCAGATGTGCATTTGATGCATATACATTTCCACTAAGCAGGTCTGGTGATATCGTGTTCATAATCCAAGATAAGACAATTGCATTGCAGATTTTCCGATATTCATGCAATTCAGTCTTAAACTGGTCCTTTGTACACGTATCAGTCACAAACCCTAGCTTTTCGCTTAGCTTGAAGTGTGACTCGCATCGACATACGCCAAAGTCCCTAATTCTCCGATCCTGTCAACTTCACCGGAATTAGAATTGATCCAGGAGTATCAAAAGGATAAACATAAAATGGATGTGTGTGATCAATTTTTTTCTTCAATTTCATCGTTCACCATTGAAGAAAAACAGAGGAATCATAGTAGAGAAAAAGATGAAGAAGACCAGACACGAGAATCAATTACTAAAATTTCACAACGAGCGTATGACCCAGTCACTGCTCTGCTACCATGTTAGTTTTCTCAATATGGAGCTCAATCACTTATTCCATCCATGACGATAGAGAGAAGGTATTTTGGGAGAGAAAAAAACTGTTCTATTGATTATTTCTTAAATATACAAGTATAATCTCTATTTATAATCAACTCACTAACTGATCAATAACTAACTAACTATACAACTAATATTGAGCGGTCAACTAACTGCTAATTCCAATAATATAGTATGTTTTTAGTATTATTTTTTTGTTTGATTTATCATCCATTAAGATTTACATTGTTAGGTTTCGTACAATGCCCTATTATTTTGATCCTAACACTATTACTGCATTCATAGCAAACAATGGAGGCACACATTAACTAACCTATAAAATGAGATTGAAGGAGCTACAAACAAAAGAAACATTTGACCATTAAATGATGAGGGTATAAACAAACAAAGAGGCACACATTAAATAACCTATAAAATGAGTTTCTATCTAACTGTAGCCCTAACTAATTAGTACTTAACTAAGTGGGCGTTTGGACATAAGAATTGTAAAATTCCAAAATAAAGGGAAGAAAATTTTTAAGTGAAAATGGTATTTGAAATTTAGAGTTGTGTTTGGACATGAATATAATTTTGGGTTATTTTTGAAGTTTTGTGAGTGATTTGAGTGAAAATTTTGAAAAACAGCTTTTTGAATTTTTTTTTTAAATTTTCGAAAATTTCCAAAATGTATTTTCAAGTGAAAATTAAAAATTTTATGAACAAACGCTGATTTTAGAAAAAAGTGAAAATATTTTGAAAAAAAGGAAAAAATTTCCGAAATCACACTTCTGAAATCTTGTAAATGTAGTTGGACTAATTGCAGAACCAGCGATGTCCAACGTCCTCAAGCCCAAAAAGCTGGTGGCAGTATGTCATCAGTGACATAAACTAGTAAGTGCGTGTGTACATGGCGGATAACGAGGGTTTGGCCGAACTCTATAAATTTTGAATAAATATTATATTTGTATTAAGAAAATTATTAAATATATATATATATATATATATATATATATATTATATTTATTATTTAATTATTAGTATTTTAAATCATGATTCTAAAATTTATAACTCGTAAAGTAATTCTCATTCCAGTCTTGTTTATGATTTCAGAATCTTCAGATGGAGCTAGAGATAGACCTAGCTACTTCTTTGTGCAAATAAGACCAACACTAAAGTCAAAATTTCTCCAGGGATATGTTTATGAGTGCTACATGACATACAAGAAGGTAAAATCAAGAAAAGACATGCTTGAGCAAAAGCATGCACCAGCAAGCTAGGCATGTGTTTGATGAGCAATTGGTTCTTTCAAAAAAAAATTAAGATTGAGACTTAGCAATTTATTAGCTAGGGTGCACCCATGTGTCCACTTATAATAGCACAAATAGTTTCCATGTGAATATACGATGGAACAACAAGCTATTTTCCCACATGCATTGCATTATAAGTTATACATTGCAATAATTCAAGAGCACTTGTAACTTTTCCATTTTATTTCCAATAATATAAAGCCAATAAGAATGTAGGTTAATAAGGGTGCTGTAATACTCAAAAATTAAATTCCGCTTATTCTAAACTCACGAATGTGAAGCTAAGAATAAAGTATTAGAACTTTCAAAATTTTGAATTTAGAGGACACGTTAAAGTACTGTATAATTTTCTAGGTGAAATTATGAAAAAAGAAATTCCAAATAGTCAAAGCGCTTTTTCGTGCTCTTCCTTTTATTATTGTTTTCGTGATCAAATTTTAAAGTCTTTGCCAGCCAAGGGCATGATCTAGAAAATGCTGCAAAGAAGCTATAGAAGAGGTAACTGGTAGAAGGAAACGAAAGGGCAGAGAGAAGCAATATTAAAAATGGGAAAGGTTTTTATCGTGTATAGTGTTGGAAGGAACAAGTGTGGGAATCATAGTGTCAGAAACATGTATTGGTTTTGTAGGACTACTACCCTCCGTAGCTTCAATCCACTTCATAACCTCCTTGCCACTAACCCCCCCCCCCCCCCCCCCACCTCCCACCCCACAAAAAAAGTTCCTACTATTTCCATCCAACTTTGGTGTTTGTAACATTGTATACTACAACAACAACAACTCAGTATAATCCCACTAGTGGAATTTGGGAAGGGTAGTGTGTACGCAAACCTTACCTATACCCTGGGGTAGAGAGGATGTTTCCGATAGACCCTCGGCTTCCTCCCTCCAAGAACTCTTACCTTATTCTTGGGGTGACTCGAACTCACAAGCTCTTGATTGGAAGTGGAGAGTGTTTCACCACTAGAGCAACCCACTCTTGTGGGGTGTTTGTAACTTTGTATGTATAATATATTATAGCACTAAATATTATTAATACTAAATATGTATAATATAATTAATATCTTTTGAAGTATAAAAGAAATTAGTGAGCGCTTGGACATAAGAATTGTAAAATTCCAAAATAGGAGGAAAAAAATTTAAAGTAAAAATGGTATTTGAAATTTAGAGTTGTGTGTTGGACATGAATATAATTTTGGGTTGTTTTTGAAGTTTTGTGAGTGATTTGAGTGAAAATTTTGAAAAACAACTTTGTGAAGTTTTTCAAATTCTCAAAAATTTTCAAAATGCATTTTCAAGTGAAAATTGAAAATTTTATGAACAAACACTGATTTTAAAAAAAAAAAGTGAAAATCTTTTGAAAAAAATAAATTATATTTCTTATGTTCAAACGGACTCTTAGTCTTTCATTAGCTTTCGATTTAATTTGCATTTAAAGTCTTAAGATACGAGCTAATTCTTAAGATGCGAGCTTATGCGCTTTCAGATATAGGCACCATCCACCGGACTTTCTCGAAGTCCNTTTCTCCCCCCCCCCCCCCACCCCTCTCTCATCCTTGCAACCGTATGTAAGGTGAGCTTTTGCTCAGTCATTACCCTTCTCTCTCTTTGTTGGCCAAACAATATAATGGAAATTTCTTTAATAGTTTGACTGTGTCCCTTGCAAGTAATCAAATATCATAGATTGGCCCATCTTACCATTTTAATTATGAATTCCTAGGACTAGCTTGATTGAATCCCAACGTTTGGTTACTCTACTAAATGTTTAAACTGTGTTGATTATATGACAGTTTATGAAGATAAGGAGTAGAGTATAGGTTGTAGTTACAAGAATGACTTGAACATCGTTTGGAATAACAATATTGAAAATTGCTTAAATATTGCAAAGATAATAGAAAACACACTAGCAAAAGATACTTTAAGCACATAACAATCTCAAACCCTATACAAATCTTTTCCCTATTCCTTAAGGGTCGAAAGTGTGTAAATTGTCGTACAAGAGGAAAAGTTATTCCGTAAGAAATCAAATAAATTCACGATTGAAAAAACATAAAGCACAACGAATACGTGTGGAGAAGTGATACTTCGTACCCTTATTATTAGAGGCGAAGTCAAGATTTCAAGCTTATTAGTTCGAGATTTTAATCGCTTTAAGTTATTGAGTTCTAAATTAATAATTTATATATATTCAATGAATTTCTTAAGACAAATATAGAGTTCAAATCAAAGTTATTGGGTTCGACCGAACTCACTCTCGACACTCTAGCTCCGCCCCTTCTTTATCATGCGTTTGTTATTAGTCTTAACCTCTCAGTAAGCAAATGTGTTTAATTTTTTGTAAGTTAAAGATAATAAAAAAATGTAGTAAGTTGAAAACAATTGGGCATAAAATGTCACTTTTTTGCAGTAAATTAAGTATTTGTTTCCCTCACATTCCTATACTTTATATACCCATATGATTGAGTCATTGAATATTCGAAATAGTGTAAAAAAGTATTTTGGATCATTGTTATTAGACTTGGACCTGTCACAAAATAGAATCTCTTTGGAAAGAAGTAAGGAAATTCAAGTGTGTAATTCGAACAAAATTTAGCTCTAAGTAGAAATAAGCAACATATATAGTTATACAATTAATCGCAAGAGAACAAAAAGATGTCCTTCAAGTGATGAGGTTATTTGAAAAAAAAAAAAAAAACCTAGAGGAACCTATTCGAGAAATCTTACAAAACTTTCCTTGAGCTCACCATAAAACGTATACAATGTAACCATTAGCATCATAGTATTGTTTACGAGTTGTCTTTATGCCTTTGAAGGTCAGCAGTCAGCAAATCCCAGCTACAGTCATAACTTGAAATATTTCTTCCAAATGCCTCGAACTGTACACAAAGAACGCGCGCACACAGAGAGAAATGTGCTTTTGCCTGATGATTATGATGATGAGAACAGTAGTGCAAGTCATGTGCCCAGCAGCAACCATGCCATTAATCTTAGTGAAAGTGTCTGTGTTTGTATGCATGTGTTTTATTCTTTTTGACTGTCTTATAAGAGAAGCATTTTACAATGTCCTCGAATTTAGCAGATATCAGTCACGCATGATTGTGAATGACATTTTCTCTTTCCTTTTCTTTTCTCTCTTTGGTTAACAGCTGCTCCTTTTTTCTTTTCTTTTTTTAAAACAATATTGGATATGGATAACTAATTCAGATTCACATACTATTGAACGCTCCCTAATACAACAACAACAACAATCCAATAAAATCTCACTGATGGGGTCTGGGGAGGGTAGTATGTACGCAGACCTTACCCCTACCCCGAAGGAGTAGAGAGGCTATTTTCGAAAGACATTCGGCTCAAAAAACAAAAAAAGACAAAATGACAAAAAGGAGACAATATTAGTATCACAACAACAATCATAGGATAAATAGGAACACCATGAAATCCAGAAGAAAGATGCAAAACAAAGGGAGACAATATTAGTAAATATTAGTATCACCACAACAATCATAAGAAAAATAGGAACATCATGAAATATAGAAAAAAAGATGCAAAGCAAAAGCGATAGCTATTAAATAGGATATGCACTCAAAAGCAAAATAGTAAGCCACAACATTGCCACTAGCTATCTTAGACAAAAACCCTACATGGCTAGTCTCACAATGGTACGAAGTAAGACACGACTCAACTACCTCCTAACCTACAACCCTAATACTCGACCTCCACATCTTCCTATCAAGTGTCATGTCCTCGAAAATCTGGAGCATCGCCACATCCTGCCTGATCACTTCTCCCCAATACTTCTTAGGTCGCCCTCTACCTCTTCTCGTGCCATCCACAATCAGTTGCTCACACCTCCGTACCGAAGCATCTGTGCTTCTCCTCTGAACATGTCCGAACCATCTAAACCTCGCTTCCCGCATCTTGTTATCAATGGGAGCCACATACACCTTCTCCCGGATATCATCATTCCTAACCTTATCTCTTATCTATCCCATCCCAGTGAACGCTCCCTAATAAATAAAAAATATTCCTAAGCTCAAACTCAAAAGCTCTAAATAAGGGTAGAAATTTTTTATTCACCCGGTCATATCCTTGATGGTGCTTTTTTTTTTCTTTTTTCTTTTTCAAATAGTACTATAACATAAAGATAGGAATGATGTAAATGTAAAAATATGGGAAATACACGAGGAAGTCTCGCCGCTTCTGATCTTTATACAAAGTCAGTTCCTTTTCTTTTGTTGTCCCTATAATTGATGCCCTATATATATATCGAGAAGTACAATTTGCTTTAAACCTTAACTAGTATTAGAACTCGCGCGATAAGCGAATAATTTGACAGAATATTAATCTTATAAAATTATGATCTTATATATCATATTAATTTAATAATATTAGTTACTTCCCCCGTTCCAGTTTATGTGAACCTATTTCCTTTTTGATCAGTTTCAAAAAGAATGACCCCTTTCTAAATTTGGAAACAATTTAGCTTAAACTTACAATTCTTCCCTTAATGAGAAGCTTTTATAACCACACAAANACAATATTAGTATCACAACAACAATCATAGGATAAATAGGAACACCATGAAATCCAGAAGAAAGATGCAAAACAAAGGGAGACAATATTAGTAAATATTAGTATCACCACAACAATCATAAGAAAAATAGGAACATCATGAAATATAGAAAAAAAGATGCAAAGCAAAAGCGATAGCTATTAAATAGGATATGCACTCAAAAGCAAAATAGTAAGCCACAACATTGCCACTAGCTATCTTAGACAAAAACCCTACATGGCTAGTCTCACAATGGTACGAAGTAAGACACGACTCAACTACCTCCTAACCTACAACCCTAATACTCGACCTCCACATCTTCCTATCAAGTGTCATGTCCTCGAAAATCTGGAGCATCGCCACATCCTGCCTGATCACTTCTCCCCAATACTTCTTAGGTCGCCCTCTACCTCTTCTCGTGCCATCCACAATCAGTTNTAAGGCACGACTCAACTACCTCCTAACCTACAACCCTAATACTCGACCTCCACATCTTCCTATCAAGTGTCATGTCCTCGAAAATCTGGAGCATCGCCACATCCTGCCTGATCACTTCTCCCCAATACTTCTTAGGTCGCCCTCTACCTCTTCTCGTGCCATCCACAATCAGTTGCTCACACCTCCGTACCGAAGCATCTGTGCTTCTCCTCTGAACATGTCCGAACCATCTAAACCTCGCTTCCCGCATCTTGTTATCAATGGGAGCCACATACACCTTCTCCCGGATATCATCATTCCTAACCTTATCTCTTATCTATCCCATCCCAGTGAACGCTCCCTAATAAATAAAAAATATTCCTAAGCTCAAACTCAAAAGCTCTAAATAAGGGTAGAAATTTTTTATTCACCCGGTCATATCCTTGATGGTGCTTTTTTTTTTCTTTTTTCTTTTTCAAATAGTACTATAACATAAAGATAGGAATGATGTAAATGTAAAAATATGGGAAATACACGAGGAAGTCTCGCCGCTTCTGATCTTTATACAAAGTCAGTTCCTTTTCTTTTGTTGTCCCTATAATTGATGCCCTATATATATATCGAGAAGTACAATTTGCTTTAAACCTTAACTAGTATTAGAACTCGCGCGATAAGCGAATAATTTGACAGAATATTAATCTTATAAAATTATGATCTTATATATCATATTAATTTAATAATATTAGTTACTTCCCCCGTTCCAGTTTATGTGAACCTATTTCCTTTTTGATCAGTTTCAAAAAGAATGACCCCTTTCTAAATTTGGAAACAATTTAGCTTAAACTTACAATTCTTCCCTTAATGAGAAGCTTTTATAACCACACAAATACTCTAGGTCCCTTTTTGACTTGTTTAGAATCACAAATTTTAAAAGTTTTTATTTTTTCTTAAACTTCGTGCCCAGTCAAACAGGTTCACATAAATTGGAACGAATGAAGTATATTTTATTATTTAATCAGAAAAGGGCCAAAAATGCCCTTGACCTATTTGAAATAGCTCAAAAATGCCATCTGTTTGTTTTTGATACCAAAAATATTCTTGCCATCTATATTTTGGACCACAAATGCCCTTAAACCGTTAGTCTTGCCATTGAATGTGACATGACAGTCCAACTAAGTTAGATTTGCTTATATGACCATCCACCTAAACAATCCAACATGGCAAAATTATTTTTTCGAAAAAAATATTTTTTCAGAATTTTTAAAAAAATACAAAATCAACACTTATTCCGAAAAAGTAAAAAACAATCTGGAAAAATTATTTTTTTTGAAACTTTTATTAAAATACAAAATCAACACTTATTCCGAAAAAAGTAAAAAAATTCCGGAAAAATATATTTTTCGTCCGGATTGTTTTTTACTTTTTCGGAATAAGTGTTGATTTTGTATTTTTTTTTTTAAATTACAAAAAAATAATTTTTTCGAAAAAATAATTTTGCCGTGCTGGATTGCTTAGGTGTATGGCCATGTACGCAAATCTTACCTAGTTGGACTGCATGTCACCTTCAATGGCAAGACTAACGGTTTAGGGGCATTTGTGGTCCAAAATATAAACGGCAAGGATATTTTTGGTACCAAAAACAAACAAATGGCATTTTTGAGTTATTTCAAATAATTCAAGAGCATTTTTGGCCATTTTCCGTTATTTAATATAGTGTGCAGAAATATAACAAAATCTATTCAAACTCAAAGGATACACATCATATGCAACAACAACCCAGTATAATCCCACTAATGGGGTATGAGGAGGGTAATGTGTACGCAGACCTTACCGCTACCCTGGGATAGAGAGGTTGTTTCCGATATACCTCGGCTCCCTCCCTCCAAGAGAACTCTCCACCTTGCTCTTGGGGTGACTCGAACTCACAACCTCTTGGTTGGAAGTGGAGGGTGCTTACCACTAGAGTAACCCACTCTTGTCTAAGTATACATATCATATAGTGACAAATAAATTGTTTGTTCCTTATTTATTCTTATTGATAAATTAGCAAGTAGTTAGTACTATACATTTACTAGTGTGACGTTTTATTAACTTGTCAATTGGCTTAATATTTTGATACTACTTCTCTTTTAATATAACATAGATATATATTTTCTTACACTTGAAATATTTTTTTAAACTTATGTTATACTGTTCAAAATCCTTCAATTTTCTAAATTTGTTGATAATTGTTTTCATGTTATTTATTTATCTTTTATTTTTAATCAATTCAAAATATAAATATCATAAAATTATCTTTATCCCCCTCTTTTCATACATTCTTTTCTACTGTAATATTTGATTAGTTTTCTCATTTTGTAGTTTACTGAAAATTTAAATAATGTAATATTTTTACTAGATTATAATTTTGAATTCATCAAAAATATAAAGAGAAGCATTTTATTGTTTTTATAAAAATTCTACCAATATTTTAATAATTATTAAGTTGTGTTATATATATATAATATACTTATATTATATATAATATCCTAATATTATCTTTATATTTTCATTATGAAATTATGAGTTCTATTTATTAACAAAATTTCCTAGATGAGAAATTTAATTAGTATATACATTTTATGCTATCGTTTGAATATTTCATTTAGTATTCTTCCTTTATAACTATTTGTTTATGATGATTTTAGTTATGTGTATATGTACGACTTTTCTCATATATATATATATATATATATATATATATATATTATTCTTTTATTTTAAAATAATTTTAACACTTCAACTTGTAAATACTCCATAATTTGAATGGGTAATATTTTTTTTTATATTTTTGTTTTTATTATAGATAATTATAAGATATTTATATTTATTAATTCAATTAGAGTAACCAATTAATTCAAAATTTAAAATTCAAAATAAATTTTAGTTAGAAAGATAGTTTATTTTGTCTTAACAATTCCACTTGGCTTAATGAGATTGATTTATATTCTACTTTTAATTATAAATAGATTATTTATTTTTTTATTTTAAAATAATTTTAAAACGTCAACTTGTAAATACTCCATAATTTTAATGGTTAGTTTTTTTTATTATAGATAATTTTAAGATATTTATATTTATTAATTCAAATAAAGTAATCAATTAATTCAAAATTTAAAATTCAAAATGTTTTTTTGTTAGAAAGAAAGTTTATTTTATCTTAACAATGCCACTTGGCTTTTTGTGGTTATGCCACTTGGCTTAATGGGATTGTTTTTTCTTCTACTTTTAATTATAGATAGATTTATTATTATTTTTATTTTAAAATAATTTTAAAACTTCAACTTGTAAATACTACATAATTTAAATGGGTTGTGTTTTTTTATATTTTATTTTTTATTATAAATAAATATATGATATTTATATTTATTTATTTATTCAAAAAGAGTAACCAATTAATCAAAATTTAAAATTCAAAATGTTTTTAGCTAGAAAGATAGTTTATTTTGTCTTAACAATGCCACTTGACAACTAAAAAGTCATGTATGTTTCTCTCGGCGCACATTTAGTTAGAGTTTACTAACGTGCACCGTTCATGATGACTCACCGGAAACGACGAGGGATGACGACCCCTACCTCACCTAAATCGCAAGCAGTAATGGTTAGGTAGATAACCCCTGAATCTGGTATTCCACAAAGTCTAACACCTCTACAGCTAACTCAATGGATGATAGGAATGGGGAGTGCACCAACGATTTTGAAAGGGAAACCTTCGACATCGGAATTAGAGAGTCTAGCGGAGGAAATTGGAACGGAGACTGCTCCAATTCTTCTGCAAAAGGCTCATATGATGCAAGCACAAGAAGTATCTTCAGAATTGGAAGCAAACTCCTCGATGGCGGCGAGGAAGCTATCCTTTTCAGTTAAAGGGACAACTGATAAACCAACCATGGCAGATATCGTCAAAGGAAGCAGAACGCAGCAAATGGGTATGAAAATTGATTATTTCCCCCTGTTTTAAAAGATGGAGTCAAAGTTGCTAGGTTAAACTCAAAAGAGATAGAGGAACAAAGCAAAAAATGGCAATTGGCTTTGACTGGCTATGTCATAGGAGGTAATCTTTCATTTAAGGAGATGCTGAAATATGTCTATGGAGTTTGGAACTTTGCCTCTACTCCACAACTATTTTTGCATAGTGATGGTTATTTCATCTTCCGATTTGAGAATGAGGAAGACAAGAACACAATCCTGAAGTTTGGACCCTATACGTTTAATTACAGACCTCTGATATTGAAGCAATGAGGCCAGGATTTTCTAATGGAGGATGAACCAACTCAGGTCATCCCTCCATGGGTCACATTTCCTAATTTGCCGATTCAATATTGGGCGACAGAGAATCTAGGAAGATTGGCCAGCTGTGTGGAGAAACCTATATGTGCGGATAAGCTAACTTCACAAGGGTCTAGGGTGTCCTATACTAGGATACTCATTGAAATTGATATCTCCTAACCCCTACCTCATGAGATACCAATTAAAATTCCTAACAAGGGGGAAAGAATGCAAGTTGTGGAGTATGAATGGCGACCACTATATTGTCAAGACTGCCTGTAAATTGGCCACCGAACAGGGGCTTGAAAGACAGAGCCTGCAGATTATGCCAATACTGAGAAACAAAAGAAGACTAGGAAGAAAGGGCAGAAGAAGCAGGAATGGAAACCAAAGCAACCAACACAACCAACAGAGACTGAACCAACAGTTGTGATCCAAAAGTGGTCAACCAAGTCAATCAGCCACCCTCCTCTTCAATTGAGGATGAACATGGTCAATTCCACTCTAAAGATAGAGGGAAAACAAAGATGGATCAACTTCAACAGCCTTCACAAACTGAGGCTATGGAAAGTATATTGACTCAAAATAGGTTCAGTGCTCTTAGGATTCAACCTGAAGTAACCACCAATATGGTGGGTGGGACATAGAATCCAATAAAACAGAACCGCCCATGATTTTCGGATCATAGAACATTAGGGGGCTGAGGTAAGTTATACAAAGCAATAGTTAGACCGGCCATGATATATGGGGTTGAGTGTTGGCCTGTTAAGAACTCACATATCCAGAAGATGAAAGTAATAGAAATGAGGATGTTGAGGTAGATGTGCAGACACTCTAGGATGGATAAGATCAAGAATGAAGATATTCGGGAGAAGATGGGCGTGGCTCCCATTGATGACAAGATGCGGGAAGCGAGGCTCGGATGGTTCGGACATGTACAAATGAGAAGCCCAGATGCTCCTGTAAGGAGATATGAGCGGCTGTCTTTGGATGGCATGAAAAGAGGTAGATGACGACCTAAGAAGTATTGGGGAGAGGTGATCAGGCAGGACATGGCGAGGCTTCAGATTTTCGAGGACATGGCTCTTGATAGGAAGGTATGGAGGTCGAGTATTAGGGTTCTAGGTTAGGAGGTAGTTGAGTCTACCTTACTTTGTACCTTTGTGAGGCTAGTATGGTAGGTTTTTTGCCGATGTCAGCTAGTGACAATGTTATGTTTTACTACTCTTTTGTTTTCCATAGTGTCCCGTCTATGTACTTCCTATCACGTTTGCTTTGCATCTACTTTCTCATTTACATGATGTTATTTTTCTTATGGGTTCTATTCGTATTCTTGAGCCGAGGGTCTTTCGAAAACAGCCTCTCTACTTCCTTGGGGTAGGGGTAAGGTCTGCGTACACACTACCCTCCCAGACCCCACTAGTGGGATTTTACTGGGTCATTATTGTTGTTGGAACATTAGGGGGCTGAATAAGCCCTTCAAGTAGAAGGAATTTAAATCCTTCATGCTTACAAATAAAGTGGTTCTAATGGGGTGTCTAGAGACTAAAGTTAGAGTTAAAGAGGTTGAAAGAGTAAAGAAGAAGCTAGGAAAAGAGTGGGAAATTGTAATTGATTACATCTCAACTCCAAATGGAAGGATTTGGTTATGCTAGAAGCCATCACTTGTAGAGATTAAAATCCTAATGACTGGAGCCAAAATCGTCCATTGTCAAGTTAAGGACAAAGGGTCACAGTTTAGCTGTCATACCACCTTTGTATATGGTTTCAATACTACCATGACTGAACCTTGGATAGTATTAAGAGACTTCAACACAATTTTAACAACTAGTGATAGAATTAATGGGTCACCTGTACAACAGGTAGAGGTGCAAGACTTCCAGGATTGTGTTGAAGATATAGGGCTTGGTCAAATCTGCAGAAGAGGGTGCCAATATTCCTGGTCTAACTAGTGTGATCCTGAAGATAGAATTTACAGCCTCATAGATTGGGCCTTTGGTAATCAATACTGGTTCAACAAATACAACTCCCTTATGGCATATTATCACCAACCAGGATGCTCTAATCACACCCCAATTCTAATATCTACTGAGATGGCTAAACATACACGACCTCGACCATTCAGACTCTTTAATGTCCTGCTAAAACAGGAAGCATTTGCAGCAACCACATAGTCTATTTGGAGGCAAAAGGTACATGGTCACACTATGCATGCAATATGCAAGAAGCTGAAACTCCTTGAAACTCCTTTGACACAAATGAATAGAGAAGTGTCTAAGTTGGACCACAGATTAGAGCAGTTGCATGTCAATCTTCAATCTGTATAAGAGAAGCTAGAAACTAACCTATATAATACTCTCCTCATCAAGGAAGAAAAGGAAGTCCTATTAACTCTGGAAAAATGGTTAGATATTCATGAAAGAGTACTCATACAAAAATCTTGAGCTACATGGTTAATGCAAGGAGACTCCGATACAAAGTTCTTCTATGCACAACTTAAAGAAAGACAAGCCATGAACAATATTTCCACTATTTGTAACAGTCAAGGTGTGACACTAACAGATCCTGACAGAGTGCAAAAAGAAGTTGTCAATTTTTTCCAATAGATTCTGGGTACTAGTTCTGTAGAACTACCAAGCATTGATATCAACATTGCAAAGGATGGACCCTGTCTCACTAGAGCACAATAGTTGGAGCTTATACAGCCTGTCACTAGTGAGGAGATCACTCATGTCCTCAAGGAATTACTTAATGATAAAGCCCCGGGAATTGATAGTTTTGCTGCTGAATTTTTCAAAGAATATTGGAGCATTGTAGGGGATGATATAAATGTCCCGACCCAAAATCTACTATAGGTCGTGATGGCGCCTAACGCCGCCGTCAGTTAAGCCAACCGAGATTAATCAACTTAGTCACTCTTTTTAATATTTTCAAAATCATGAATCCCATTGAACTAGTAGTGTAAAATCCAGTACTCATAGAAAACCAGTAATTTTATTTTCCAATTTTCGTATAAGGTTAAATGATAATAATTACGCGAACTACAATAATGAACACCCAGTAGGTACCCCCAAATTTCGGTGTCACAAGTGCACGAGAATTTACTAAGGAGTACAATAATAATACAATATCTGTCTAGAATGTAAATAAGACAGGATAAAAAAAATAATACGATAAAGACTTTGTAGACTACGATGCGTAGCCTGGAATGCAGCTCACATGAAGTCTCCTCAATAGCTGCGGCTACGCGCCAAGATGATCATCAAATGAACCTGTCAAATCTTGAACATTTAGTGCAGAAGTGCAACATGAGTACATAAATCAACGCGTAGCCAGTAAGTATCTAGCTTAACCCCGGAGAAGTAGTGACGAGGGGTCGACGTCAACACTTACTAGTGGTCCAATAAATCAATATGGTAAATCATAAACAGATAAGAGTACAATAATAGTAGTGAGGTAAATCCGTAACTAACACAATCTTTCAAAAATTCTTCTAACAATATCAATTTCTCAATCTCGTATTCTATCTCGATATCTCGGAATTATCAAGTGCCAATGAAAAATGGATAAGAATTTCCATATAAAATGCAAGGCATCATTGGAAGGAAAATCTCGCGAATATTCAGACTGCTAGCGATATAACAGATGATTATGCCGAGGTTGTACGACCAGATCTCAGAAAGAATATGATACTGCCGAGGAGATCGGCCCGATCCTATCATAACGTGTACACTGTCGAGGGTTGAGCGACACGAATCATAGATGCATCTATTATACTAACGAGGTGAACGAACCTCTCCCATGAGAGTGTGGTACATAATCTTGCCGAGGCGTTCGGCCCGCTCCACAAGAAAGGAAAGGAATTATCAAAATACGAGACACGAGCTTACGATACAGTATATAAACACAAGGTAAGTACAACTTTACTGTTTCTCAAATAACTTGCCACAACTCAAGGCAATAAGGCTCGACCTAATATATATGTATATATTTCCAAATCAAATTCAATTATAATTTCAATTAATTAAGCCAGCAGAATGAGTTCAAATATTTCAAATATTACATGGTAAAGTCCTAAGTCTACCCGTACATAAACATGCTTTAGCTACGTATGGACTCTCGTCAACTCGTGCGTACATAGCACCCATAACTAATAGCACATAACAATCACATCACCTTGGAGGTAGTTTCCCCCTCACAAGGTTAGATAGGAGACTTACCTCGCTCCGAAATTCCATAACCGGCTCTAACACCACTCTAACACCTCAAAACGAATGCCCATATATCCAAACTAGTCAAAAAATCATGAAAAATCAATAAAAATATACTCCAACATCATAATTAATTTATTTATAACAATTTTCAACTCCGCTCGAAAAGACAATAAAGTCAACCCTCGGGCCCACATGCCCGAATTCTGAATATTGTTGAAGAAAAACTTTACCCATAACACCACGAGCTCACATATATAATTTATTCCTAATTCCATGTCCAAATTTTGTAGTCAAAATCCAAAAATATCAAATTTTAGGTTTTCTACCAAAATCCCACAATTTATACTAATTTCCATAAATTTCATGTTAAAATCCATATGTAATCCAAGTATTTAACTCGTAATAGGTGGGAATCACTTACCTGGTGATGGGTGACGAAGAAGCTCCCACAAAATCACCCCAAACTCGGCTCCGATGGAAGATTTGAGATAAAATGAGCCAAAACCCGTTTTTTGCAAACTTATACACTGCCAAGGCGACCTTCATCGCGAACGTGTTACTGACCTCGCGTTCGTGAAGCTCAACAAACTCAGGCCTAGAAATTCTTCTTCACGAACATGGCACGCCCCTCGCATTCCTGAAGCACAATCTGCTTCAGCCCCCAGTTCCTGTACGCGAAAGCGAGACAAGGCCCGCGAACGCGAAGCATTGCCAGCTTGCCCTTCGCGAACGCGCCTTCCCAATCGCGAACGCATAGAACAAAATGGCCCAGTCCAAAATTCTTTCTTCGCGAATGCCTGAGGCCCTTTGCATTCGCGATGAACAATACCAACACCAACAAATGAGTAATAACAACTTAGCTGAACTTGGTTCGAAACCACCTCGAAACACACCCGAGGCCCCCAGGACCCCGTCCAATCACACCAACCAGTCCCAAAACATGCAACGAACCTGCTCAAGGTCTCAAATCACACCAAACAACATCAAAACTATGAATCAACGATCAAAATCCTTCTTTAGACTTTCAAACTTCCAAACTTCGACGAATGCGTCCGAATCATATCAAAACATTCCTGAATGACGCCAAACTTTGTGCACAAGACATAAATCACAATACAAACCTATTCCAAGGCTCAGAACCCCAAATTGACACCGATAACATCCAAATCCACTTTAAACCAAACTTATGAAATTTTTATGCCTTCAAAATGCCAACCTTCCATAATAAGCGTTGAAATGCTTTCGGACCATCCGATACTCAGCCCGAACATACGCCCATGTCCAAAATTACCATAAAACCTATTGGAACCTTCAAATCTCGATTCCGAGGTCGTTTACTCAAAAGCCAAACCTTAGTCAATTCTTCCAACTTAAGGCTTCTGAAATTAGAATTTCCTTTCAAAGTCAACTCCGAACTTCTCGAAATGTAATTCTGACCATACGTACAAATCATAATACCTGAAGTGGAGCTACTCAAGGCCTCAAACTTCTGAACGACGTGCTAGATCTCAAAACGACTGATTGGGTCGTACAATAACACATGTAGTAGTGAAATATTTTGAAACTGGCAGGCTACTCAAAGAAACCAATAGTACTACAATCACATTGGTTCCAAAAGTAGCCAATCCTACATCTGTGAAGGAATTCCGACCAATTCCCTATTGTACAATGCTTTACAAGATAATTGCAAAAGTACTTATTATTAGAATCAAACTGGTGGTGGACTACTTGGTTGGATCATCACAATTTTCTTTCATAGCAGGAAGGAATATCTTAGATAATGTCATAGTGACACATAAACTTGTCAAAGGATATTCCCAATAAGTTTTATCTCCAAGATGTCTGGTGAAAGTCGATATAAGAAAAGCATATGATTCTGTTGAATGGGGATTTTTAAAAGCAATTCTGGTGCAGTTTGGTTTTCCAAGAAACTTTGTTAGCTGAATCATGGAATGTGTTTCCACGGTGAACTATTCTATTATGATAAATGGGGGCCTTACTTCTTAGTTCAAGGCAAAGAAAGGACTAACCCAAGGAGACCCAATGTCCCCTTACTTGTTTGTGCTAACAATGGAATATCTGAATAGATCATTGAAGCAATTGAGGCACAACCCTGAATTTAATTACCACCCTAGATATGGTAAGCTAAAGTTAGTGCACATTTGTTTTGCGGATGATTTGTTAATGTGCTGTAGGGCAGATGAAATTTTTATAAGATTGATGCTTCAAGCATTCAATCACTTCTTTGATGCATCAGGACTTAAAGCCAATCAAGAAAAGAGTTCCTTGTATATAACTGGAGTCTCTCAAGCACTAGAGGAGTAGATTTTGTCTGAGACACAGTTCTCATTAGGGGAGATCCCATTCAAATACCTTGGGGTACCTTTATCCTCTCGAAAAATCAACATACAACAATGTCTTCCACTGGTAGAGAGAATGACGCCAGAATCAGGTGTTGCACAACAAAATTCTTATCATATAGTGGTAGAGTGCAATTGATTAAGAGTATTCTATTTGAAATGTAAACTTACTGGGCTCAGGTATTCCTACTGCCAAAAAAAGTGTTGCAACTGTTCACTAGTGTTTGTAGAACTTTCTTATGGGCTGGGAATGCTCAAGCATCTAGAACTGCATTAGTGGCTTGGGAAAAAATGTGTATGCCAAAATCTGCTGGGGAACTAAATATAATTGATTTCTTCACATGGAATATGGCAGCTATATGTAAATTGCTTTGGGCAGTAGCCTTAAGAAAATACACCCTTTGGGTCAAGTGGATCCACAACTTTTGTATAAAAGGCAAAGAACTGAGTAGTATGAAGACTCCACAACAAGATTGCTGGATTGTAAAGAAGATAATTGATGCTAGACAGTGGTTGCTAGGTGGTGACTCTCTACATGAATTGCAGAAATTTGTTCAAGGAGGGAAGTTTAGTGTCACAACCAAAAATTCACCTAGTCGTGATGGCACCTAACCCAACCCGTTAGGTAAGCCAAATACATTCAAAAAACTCAAATCAAGTAATAAGAGACAATGGATTAAATAGTTAAACTTTCTGTACAAATTCCAAGGTCTGATAGTACAAATCATGAGTTTCTAAGACTTAAAACTTACAAAAGCTGGTATGAATAAATACATCATCTGTTTGAAGTTCACATAAACAAATTTGCAAAATCTAAAGCTACCAAGGACAAGTGGCAGCTATAATTAGGACGCAAGTACATCTTCAATGTCAGCTCCCGCCGTACACAACGACTCCAGCTCCAAAATCTGTACGCAAGGAGCAGAAGTGTAGTATGAGTACAACCTACCCCATGTACCCAGTAAGTATATTGTCTAACCTCGTTGAAGTAGTGACGAGAATTTTTAATTAAAAGATACTCACGGTCATAACCTGTGCAGTAGACTAGCAATAGAAACAGTTCTAGAACATAACAGATAAGATACAAGAAAATAACTATGCGAGGCAGTAAATGATTACTAGAAGAAATCATAGTGGTAAATTCAAAACTTTTATGATGTGAGAATTGTACTCAAGATTTCAAATCAAATGACATGGCACCACCCTTCGTGCATTTATCTCATCCTCACAAAATATATGAATGTGGGTCAAATCAATTGGCATGGAAGCACCCTTCGTGTATTTATCTCTCCCTCACTGAGCATACGTATAACAGTACCAACCAGGTGAAAGAAATGCAAATAACAATAACGATAAGGTGAGAAACACACATGAAGCAATAACAAGGAACACAGATCATATGGACAATGGTAACAGACTAGGTAGAAGGCACATAAGTAATGACAACAATTATGTAAGAAGAATATAAATTTCACTAACTAGCATGGTAGAAGGCCTAGGTGTAGATATAACAAACAAGAGGGAAAGCATGATCTTTATGAGCTAACAACTAGAATGCATGAATAACTAACACCTATAGTGCATTTATCTCATCCTCACCAAATATATGAATGTGGGTCAAATCAATTGGTACGACAGCACTCTTCGTGCATTTATCTCTTCCTCATCGAGCATACGTATAACAGTACCAACCAGGTGAAAGAAATGGCAATAACAATAACGATAAAGTGGGAGACACACAGGAAGTAATAACGAGCAACATAGATCATATGGACAACGGTAACAGACTAGGTAGAAGGCACAGAAGTAATGACAACAATTAGGAAAGAAGAATAGAAATCTCACTAACTAGCATGGTAGAAGGTCTAGGTGTAGATATAACAAACAAGAGGGAAAGCATGATCTTTATGAGCTAACAAGTCGAATGTATGAATAATTAACATGATAGAAAGCTTATACGAAAGTCCAACAAATGAGGAACGACATGGATGTAGATATAACAACAAGAAGGAAAATATGATATTTGCAAGTGAAACAGATAGAAGGCATGGGCAACACAACAACAATTAAGATAGAGGACAAATATAGAACAGCAACGACAAGTCACATAGAAAATAAAGGTACAATAGTAACAGCTCAGGGTGAAGGCATGAATGTATACACAAGGAAATGATACCACAACAAAATGCATGTCCCTCATCCTCGCCTGCACGGAAACACCCATCGTGCCATGAACACATGATATTATAAATGAAATGGCACGACATCACCCTTCGTGCTTTTACTCTCATCCTCACAACATATTGTAAATGAGATCATGATAATGTAAGTGAAATGGCACGGCATCACCCTTCGTACTTTTACTTTTATCCTCACATGATAATGTAAATAAAATGACACGGCATCACTCTTCGTGCTTTTACTCTCATCTGCACATGATAATATAAATGAAATGGCACGACATCACCCTCTGTGTTTAACACTCTTCCTCATATGATAATGCATATGCAATGCCATGACATCACCCTTCGTGTTATACACTCTTCCTCACCAAGCATATGTATATCAATGCAAAACAAGGTAGGAAGCATGTATAATATCAAGGAGAGTGTTTATGAGAATATTCCCAATTGAACATCAATCACAGCTTTCAAGCCAATAACAATTCATTAATCCTCAAGTACTTTATTGTTCAAGTATTTCAACAAGTCTCAAAAATGATCTTCAACTCAAGTATAGAACCCAATATCTCAAGAATAATGGTCGTAACGATGTATTAGTGATTAAGCATAATGATGACCGAATTAAACACATCAATAGTTTGACAAGAATCCATCAAATTTTAATCAAGTTATAATTAGCAAAAACTTGGTTTCTAGCATTTAATTTCATATTCTTAGTAATCTAGAAGTCAAGTAAGACATGAAACAAGAAGGTCACGTAATTATACAAGGCATAATTAATCGTATAATTTTTCCCCGAGCATGATTAACCCTGGCACATGCAGATACGCTCGTCACCTCATATATGCATTACCCCCGCATGTAGCAAACAATAGCAATTAGTAGAAACAAATCTTCCGACAAAGTTAGACAAGACACTTACTTCAAACAAGCCAAATCGATACACTAGAAGCGCCATCCCACTCAAATCATCACCCGAACGGCTCGCAACTAGACAAAAGCAACTCAAAATCGTCAAATAATGCCATAGGAATCAAACCCAATCGATAAAGGTCGAATCTTTATACATTTATTCAAAGTAAACCAAAATCTCAAATTCGCTTCCGCACCTCGAAACCCAACAAAACTCAAAAAAGCCGAAAATTCATTCAATTACGAGTCCAACCATACTAATTTCACTCAAATCTGACTCGGAATCGATGTTCAAAACCCAAAAATTCACTTTAAGAAAGTTTAGACAACCCCCCCCCCCCCCCCCCCCCCCCCCCCAATTTCTCTTTAAAAATCATAATACAAATGCCAAAATCAAAGATAGATTCATGAAATATAATCAAAACCAAGTAGACAACACTTACCCCAATCCTTGTGGTGAAAATCACCTCCCAAATCGCCTAAATACGAGTCTAGGGTTCAAAATATGAAAGAATGAGCTAAATTCCAAAAATTCCAACTCTTAACCCAGCTACATATGTCGCATTTGCGATCAAAAGTTCGTAATTGCAAACTATTCACAATTGCGGAGTTCACAATTACGACCAAGTGTTCGCAACTAAGACTTGATGTTCGCAAATGCGGTAGTTTAGAATTACAAAAAAAGTTCGCAATTGCGAAGTACCAGTATCGGCAAATCAAAACTACACCGAAATGATCCGAAACCACGCTGAAACTCATCCGGAACCTCCCGGACACAAACCATATATGTATTTCAATCATAAAACACGCTACGGACCTGCTCGCATCCCTCAAAACACCGAAAAGAGGTCGTCTTGTCCCGATATTGACCATGGTAAAACTTCAAATGTTTTAACTTAACTAGTCTCTCAACCAATGATTTAAAATACACTCGAGCCCCTCAGGACCCCGTCAAATCATACCAATAAGTCCCAAAATATAACACGGACCTAACCGAGGCGTCAAATCTCACATAGCAACATTAAAACCACGAATCACACCTCAAATCAAACTTTATGAACTTTTGAACTTTTAACTTCCAAATCTCGTGCCGAACCATATCAAATGAACTCGGAATGAACTAAAATTTTGCACACAAGTTTCAAATGACATAACGAACCTATTCCAACTCCTGGAACCATAATCCTAACCCGGTAACATCAAAGTCAACTCCCGGTCAAACTTATGAATATTCCAAATTTTTAAATTTTTAACTTTCGCCAAATAGTGCCAAAACCTTCTAGAAATATCCAAATGAAATTACGAGCATATCCCTAAGTCCAAAATCACCATCCGGATCTATTGGAACCATCAAAACTCCGGTCTGAGGACAAATACACAAAAGTCAAACTTGGTCAATTATTCCAACATGAGATTCATTCCTCCAAATCCAACCCGAGGGACTTCAAAATCAAAATTGACGATTCACACAAGTCATAATACATCATATGAAGATACTTAAGACTTCAAATAGCCGAACAGGATGCAAATGCTTAAAATGACCTGTTGGATCGTTACATCCTCCCCCACTTAAACATACGTTCGTCCTCGAACATGCTAAGAGTACTCTAAGGCCACCAATCACGGTGTAACCTTACCATGCACATACCCGGGGGATGATCCCATGTCACCCCGCTCCATATAAGCCTGCGAACACAACATAACGGGAGATATTTACTTCAACCTTAGTTCGTAAACCTCATAGCCCAATTTCCAACACCCGAAATTCATTACAAGACCCGAATCTCATATCTACACATTGTATAAGTCTAAACAAGTTGTGTTAAGCCATAACCATGACCCAATATGTAATCACGTGACATTCCACATCACTCAGATACTCATAACAATAACTTCTAACCACCAAAGCTGCCCAAAAGCAAATTCGGTACCGACAGAAGACCTCATATCAAATAAAACCTTGTTCAAAACCTTTATGCACTGTCGATGATGAAAGAAGAACGCATAATCTCTTAACCACTCATCTGATCAATAATCCAAGAATATCACTCGTCCGACCAAGGCCATTGCCCAAATCCTTAGCGGAGATATGGTATCATTCTTCCAAACATTCCTTATCCCAATACGATAATGCAAATCTCAGGTCTAGAAACCTCATCTCAACCAATACAAGCAGCCCAATCGACAAGTCTCACCAAAAACATATGGAGCCCCACACAACGTTGTTCCATACACCAAACAAGTAATAATTCAGACATGATAGATAATGGTAAGAAAGTCAAATAAGAAGACTACTAAGCAAGTTAAGCAGGCAGGGTAATTTTAACATTTTCCTATGAACTATTTTCAACAAGGTGAAAGAAAAATACACGAAATAAGCATAAGGAGTTACATCACATCACAGTACTGTTGCGGCACGTAACCCGATCCAATCATATCAATCCACTTACGAATACCAAAATCTTCATATCCGATCTCAATACCGCTACTCAAATGGCTGATACGTCACTCATACTCAATTATCTTACAGAAAATACCCAAAAGTAAAAACACAATGCACCTACCAACATGCACACTCTCCTCCGGCGATATCAATTAGTACCCACATCCTCTTAAACATCTAAAATCATCTGTGTCATCAATAACTCATATCCTTCCCTTAAAAACTAAACTGCAACCTTGTACTTGCAACTTTCAACCCCACACGGCGCATCGCCTCTAACATGCTAACTCGTGATACTACAAAAATCTCATAGCCAACTCTGACCATAAGCAAATTGAACACCTCATAAACCGAGAACCTTTCATTTAATTCAATTTAGGAGAACAACACCACACACAATATAGCTTTTATACCTATAGAAAACATCAACTCTATCGTGGCCATAACCATGGTGAATTCTTAGGAACTCATTAACTCATAATCGGGTCATCAGAACTCATCGCCTCTAACTCAACCGAGTCACCCAGACTGCCAACCCGAAAGTAACTCAATCCGATATGCTCGCTCTGAAAGAACCTTCTGGGAATCCGAAGCTATTTCTTGCATCCCTCCAATATTGCCATGTAGAATCATTCTTGACTAGAAATACCGCAGATCTGATTACTATCCGCTACCGATCTCAAGCCCTACCCATACACAAATTCAGAAGTCCTTAAATGCTACATATGATCTGGAACTCGTCAGAACCTTCTCGATAACCAATCACCTTACTCTGATCTTCAATACACAACTAATACGCACCGAGCAACCTGCGCTTCACCAGCACATGACTATTTTAGAGAAACAACCAAGCAACCCCTAAGCCCAGAAACTGACACAACGCATGATCCTACAATCCTATTGTCATTAGCAGACTCCTCCACTTAGCTCGAAGCCATAGAACACATAATCGGTAATCCAAAGTACCATATCTTTCATAGCTGCCCCGATTTTGCACGGCTATTTAGCTGAATACTTCAAAAACTCATGCAATACTGGTCATAGAACACTCCGAAAACTCTGCCAAGTGCTTACCCATCCTTGCAATAGTCAAGCAAACTTTGCCAAATGCTCTGAAATGATAATATATGCATTCCACCGAATGGAAGCCTCATACGAAACACACAATCCAACTCATCACGCAGGAGATAACCTAGCGGTTGTACTCAAATCGACACCTTACCATGAACCCACCTTAATCACAACAACTAGGCCACCAGCCAGTTTTCTCAAGTCCGTGCTTACCAACCAACTATAAGAACCCACCTCATACCACAGATGAACGACTGAAAGATCTATCACTGCATCCTCTCCCAAGACCACACAACACATCATTATGATAATCAAGCATCCATAGTCCTTTGTAATCCATCTGTAACATCATAAATCGTAGGCGCATGGTGTATAACGATTGCACAATATCGCATATAAACGAATAGGAAGAATCAAAATCGTAGGTTTCAAGCTGAAACAAGGCCGCACGATAAGGAAAAAAAGAAGGAAAATTTTCCTAAATGTACTGTAGCCTCTCGAAGATAGGTATGGACGTCATCATACTGATCCGTAAGACTCTACTAGACACTTGCTCATGACTCGTTGAACCTACGAACCAACTTATCAAGACCCAAAATCCACCTAGTCGTGATGGAACCTAACCCGACCCGTTAGGTAAGCCAAATACATTCAAACAACTCAAATAAAGTAATAAGAGACAATGGATAAAATAGTTAAACTTTCTATACAAATCCCAAGGACTGATAGTACAAATCATGAGCTTCTAAAATTTAGAATTTACAGAAGCTGGTATGAATAAATACATCATCTATTTGAAGTTCACATAAACAGATTTGCAAAATCTAAATCTACCAAGGACAAATGGAAGCTATAATTGGGACACAGGTACATCTTCAATGTCAGCTCCCTCCATACACAACGACTATAGCACGCAAGGTGCAGAAGTGTAGTATAAGTACAACCGACCCCATATACCAGTAAGTATATTGTCTAACCTCGTTGAAGTAGTGACGAGGATTTTTAGTTAAAAGATACTCACTGTCATAATTTATGCAGTAGACTAGCAATAGAAACAGTTCTAGAACATAACAGATAAGAGTACAAGAAAACAACTATTCGAGGCAGTAAATGATTACTAGAAGAAATCACGGTGGTAAATTCATAACTTTTAGGGTGTGAGAATTGTACTCAAGATTTTAAATCAAATGACACGGAAACACCCTTCGTGCATTTATCTCATCCTCACCAAATATATGAATGTGCGTCAAATCAATTGGCATGACAACACCCTTCGTGCATTTATCTCTTTCTCACAGAGTATACGTATAACAGTACCAACTAGGTGAAAGAAATGCCAATAACAATAATGATAAAATTGGAGACACACAAGAAGAAATAACGAGCAACACAGATCATATGGACAACGGTAACAGACTAGGTAGAAGACATAAAAGTAATAACAACAATTAGGAAAGAAGAATATAAATTTCACTAACTAGCATGGTAGAATACCTAGATGTAGATATAACAAACAAGAGGGAAATCATGATCTTTATGAGCTAACAACTAGAAGGCATGAATAACTAACATGATAGAAAGCTTATACGAAAGTGCAACAAATGAGAAACGGCATGGATGTAGATATAACAAACAAGAGGGAAATCATGATCTTTATGAGCTAACAACTAGAAGGCATGAATAACTAACATGATAGAAAGCTTATACGAAAGTGCAACAAATGAGAAACGGCATGGATGTAGATATAACAAACAAGAGGGAAATCATGATCTTTATGAGCTAACAACTAGAAGGCATGAATAACTAACATGATAGAAAGCTTATACGAAAGTGCAACAAATGAGAAACGGCATGGATGTAGATATAACAAACAAGAGGGAAATCATGATCTTTATGAGCTAACAACTAGAAGGCATGAATAACTAACATGATAGAAAGCTTATACGAAAGTGCAACAAATGAGAAACGGCATGGATGTAGATATAACAAACAAGAGGGAAATCATGATCTTTATGAGCTAACAACTAGAAGGCATGAATAACTAACATGATAGAAAGCTTATACGAAAGTGCAACAAATGAGAAACGGCATGGATGTAGATATAACAACAAGAAGGAAAACATGATATTTGCAAGTTAAACAGATAGAAGGCATGGGAAACACAACAACAATTAAGATAGAGGACAAAAACAGAACAACAACAAAAAATCACATAGAAAATATAGGTATAACAGTAAGAGCTCAAGGTAAAGACATGAACGTATACACAAGGAAACTATTTCATAACATAATCCATGTCCCTCTTCCTCACCTTCACGGAAACACCCTTCATTCCATGAATGCATGATAATATAAAAACATGATAATATAAATAAAATGGCATGGCGTCATCCTTCGTACTTTTACTCTCATCCTCACATCATAATGTAAATGAGATCATGATAATGTAAGTAAAATAACACGACATCACCCTTCGTGCTTTTACTTTCATCCTCATATGATAATGCAAATAAAATGGCACGGCATCACCCTTCGTGTTTTTACTCTCATCTGCATATGATAATGTAAATAAAATGGCACGGTATCATCCTTCGTGGTTTACACTCTTCCTCACATGATAATGTATATGCAATGGCACGACATCAACCTTCGTTCTTTACATTCTTCCTCATCAAACATATGCATATCAATGACAAGCAAGGTAGGAAGCATGTACAACATCAAGGAGAGTATTTAAGCGAATATTCCCAATTGAACATCAATCACAACTTTCAAGCCAATAACAATTCAATAATCCTCAAGTGCTTTATTGTTCAAGTGTTTCAACAAGTCTCAAAAATGATCTTCAAATCAATTATAGAACACAATATCTCAAGAATAACAGTCGTATCGATGTATTAGTGATTAAGCATAATGATGACCGAATTAAACACATCAATAGTTTCACAAATATCAGTCAAATTTTAATCAAGTTATAATAACTTAAGTCTTGGTTTCTAACATTTAATTCCATATTCTAAGTAATCTATAAGTCAAGTAAGACATGAAATAAGAAGATCACGTAATTCTACAAGGCACAATTAATCGTATAATTTACCCCCGAGCATGATTAACCCTGGCACATGCATATACACTCGTCACCTCATATATGCATCACTCCCACATGTAGAAAATAATAGCAATTAGTAGAAAAAATTCTCCCAATAAAGTTAGGCAAGACACTTACCTCAAACAAACCAAATTGATATACTAGAAGCGCCATCCCGCTCAAATCTTCCTGCGAATAGCTAGCGACTAGCCAAAAGCAACTCAAAACCGTCAAATAATGCCATAGGAATCAAACCCAATCGATAAAGGTCGAATCTTTATACATTTACTCAAAGTCAACTAAAAAGTCAAACTCAGGCCCGTACCTCGGAACCCGACAAAACTCATAAAATCCGACAACCCATTCAATTACGAGTCCAACCATACTAATTTAACTCAAATCCGACTTTGAATCGATGTTCAAAAACCAAAAATTCACTTTAGAAAAGTTTAGACAAAACCCTCAATTTCTCTTTTAAAATCATAATCCAAATGCCAAAATCGAAGATAGATTCATGATATAATCAAAATCAAGTAGAGAATACTTACCCTAATCCTTGTGGTGAAAATTGCCTAAGAAATCGCCTAAATACGAATCTAGGGTTCAAAATATGAAATAATGAGCTAAATTCCCAAAATTCCAACTCTTAACACAGTTGCAGATGTCACATTTGTGACCAAAAGTTCGTAATTGCGGACTGTTCGCAATTACGACCAAAGGTTCACAATTGCGACCAAGGTTCGCAATTGCGACCAGATGTTCGCAAATGTGGTATTTTGCAATTGTAACAAAAAGTTCGCAATTGCGAAGTACCAGCACCAGCAATCCAAACTTCACTGAAATGATCTGAAACCACCCCGAAACTCATTTAGAATCCCCCGGACACAAACCATATATATATATATATATATATATTTCAATCATAAAACATGCTACGGACCTGATCGCACCCTCAAAACACCGTAAAGAGGTTGTCTTGATCCTATATTGAATATGGTCAAACTCCAATTTTTTTAACTTAATTAGTCTCTCAACCAATGATCCAAAATACACCCGATCCCCTCGGAACCCTGTCAAATCATACCAACAAGTCCCAAAATATAACACGGACCTACTCGAGGTGTCAAATCTCACATAGCAACATTAAAAATCATGAATCGCACCTCAAATCAAACTTTATGAAATTTTGAACTTTCAACTTCCAAAACTCGTGCCGAACCATATCAAATGAACTCGGAATGACCTCAAATTTTGCACACAAGTTCCAAATGACATAACGAACCTGTTCCAACTCTCAGAACCACAATCCGAACACAGTAACATCAAAGTCAACTCCCGGTCTAACTTATGAACATTCTAAACTTTTAAATTTCCAACTTTCGCCAAATAGTGTCGAAACCTTCTAGAAATATCTAAATAAAATTACAAGAATACCCCATGTCCAAAATTACCATCCGGACCTACTGGAACCATCAAAACTTAGTCCGAGGCCAAATACACAAAAGTCAAACTTGATTAATTCTTCTAACTTAAAGCTTCTAACATGAGATTCATTCATCCAAATCCATTTTGAGGCACCTGAAAATCAAAATTGACGATTCACACAAGTCATAATATATCATATAAAGCTACTTAAGACCAGTGTTTTAAAAGGCATTTCTGGACTCGCCCGGAGCTCGCCCTTGGGCAGGACACTTGCAAAACGCCCTAGGGCTCATGAATGGGGTTTAGTTCTGTGAGGCTTATGCCCCAAGTGCCCGACCGTGCGCCGTAAACACGCCTAACACCCAATGCCTGGGGCTCGCCTAACAGTTCTAACGCAAATCACATGTCGAATTTCCTAATTAATATCGTTGACCTTCAAAATTCTTTAACAAATTAATGATAAAAGTTCTATTCATCGATAGAAATATGAAGATTGAGCATAACTCTAATAATGAGACATAGTATTGCGAATTTATATCTTCACTTGTTATTGGTCGTTGCTTAGTTCATTTGTCCCTCCTTGTTATACACTTTTATTAATTTGATATCTTAAACTAATTTGTATTTATTCATGAAGGAGTAATATTTTAATTAGCGTACTAATAAGATTTTATTAATTATTTATTTTTAGAAAGGTAAAATGTGGAGTTTGATCATTTTTTTAAAGAAATTATAAGTTTTTAATTATTTGAAAGTTAAAGACGTTATACGTGATTTGTATGCATTAGTTATACTTAAGAATCATGCTAGATATTTTTTCTATGAGTTCCTTTAATTTTCTTTTAATTTGTTTTTGTGTGTTATTATGTTATTTTATTAATTTATAAATTAAAATTTTTAAAGATCCATGGGGCTTACACCCCCCGGCTTACGCCTCGCCTCATATCAAGTAAAACGCCCCACCTCAAGCCCCCGTCTTTTAAAACATTGCTTGTAAGTAGCGTATAATAGATTGTTTGACTAGTTTTTTGTGGGGATGAAGCGCGCGCGCGCACACACACACAC
>AWOL01S0021842.1:3982-46637 GCA_000715115.1 Nicotiana otophora | reverse complement strand
GGGGGGAGGGGGGTCTGATAATTCATTGAACACGTTGTAACACGCATCTCAAAGAAATATTTCATTATTATTCTTTAAACTCTTGTTCTTTTGTATCCTGACACCGATCGAAGCGCACCTGGGTCGAGGGTGATTAACCTTCCAAAGCTAAGACTGTTCAATTCGTGTGGTTTGCATTTACTTTTCCATTATTTATTTCAATTGCAATTTGATTTATCATTTTTGTGTCAAGTTAATCCACGTATCCTTAAAACCACTTACAAATTCAATTGTTGTCTTTTTTTGAGGATAAACAATTTGTCGCCCACCGTGGGCTAAGGATAATAGTGGTTATTTGATACAAATCTCCATAACACACACTACTTTACACTTGTTCTTTGAAGTGTCTCTAATTTCAGATTAAAACTCAAAATGTCGAACTCTCAATCAGCACCCCTACATATTGACAACGAGTCCGGCCATAACAGTGAAAATAACAATATAGTGCCCGGTGATGAGGTACCGCCCGTTGATCCCATCGAAATTCCTGTTGCGGGCCCAATTGACGCTAATTCACATGTGGCTATCGACGCAAACTTGCCTACCGACCCCGAGAATAGCGTCCGTGGTGGAGCCCGATCGGCAACTCAAAACACACAAAACATTGGAGGAGACAGGATCAGTTTACGGGTAATCTTCGAAATGCTGCAGGCTCAACAGGCGGCGATAGCTCAGTTACAGAATCAAAGCCGTGCACCGAGCAGGGTTGAACCCGATCCATCCCGGGAAGTCACCCGTAGGGGTGAACCTATCGTAGAAAGGTCAAATGAACATGAATTGGGGGCTAACCCAGAGATCATAAAGATACTCGAAGAGCGGACAAAATGGATAGAATCAGGGGAGAAGAAAATCGAAGCTAATGACAAAAAGGATGAAACCTACAATTCCAGGGCACACCAAATCCCAGGAGCATCGCTAATATTGAAAGGCCTGGATTCCAAGAAGTTCGTGCAAAAACCTTTTCCTCCGAGAGCGGCTTCGAAGTCGATCCCTAAGAAATTCCGCATGCCCGAGATTGCTAAGTATAATGGAACGACCGATACAAATGAGCATTTAACCTCTTACTCATGTGCCATCAAAGGGAACAACGTGGAGGATGATGAGATCGAGTCTATCCAGTTGAAGAAGTTTGGATAGACCTTGTCAAAAGGGGATATAATATGGTATCACAACTACCTCCTAATTCTATTGAATCATTTGCTATGCTTGCGAATTCTTTCATGAAAGCACACGTCGGGGCCATCAAGGTCGAGACCAGGAAATCAGGCCTTTTCAAAGTAAAACATAAGGATAACGAGATACTCAGAGAGTTCGTGTCCCGATTTCAAATGGAACGAATGGACCTGCCACTTGTCGCTGATGATTGGGCCATTCAGGCTTTCACCCAAGGGCTCAATGTTTGACGCTCGATGGCTTCACAACAGTTAAAACAAAACCTAATAGAATATCAGGCCATTACTTGGGCCGATATGCATAACCGGTATCAATCGTAGATCAGAGTGGAAAGTGATCAATTCAGGGCCCCTGCGGGGTCTGTTTATCTCGTCAGAACCATCGACATATTCAAGAGAGACATCGATCGTGAACCGAGACCAAACAGGGATCGGTATCAGCCATATAATGGAGACCGAAGAAGTAGTGGGTCCGGGCAAAACTCTATGAGAAACTAAAGGAGAAGTGACTGAGGTTAGAGCAGTCGGGGACTCATGAGCAAAAACAGCTTCGATAGGCCCATCGGGCCTAAAGAAGCACTGAGGTTATCTAAATACAACTTTAATGTCGATGCTGCTGGCATTGTTTCAGCTATCGGATGCATCAAAGATACCAAATGGCCTCGACCTCTACAATCCGATCCAACCCAAATGGATCCTAACCAGATATGTAAATATCATGGCACTCACGACTATTCAACAACGGGAATCTTCGAGAATTCCTGAGCGACCGAGCCAAGAATCATTTCAGGAATAGGGATTCTAATAAACAAATCGAACAAGAAGAACCTCAATACGTTATTAACATGATCATTGGTGGGGTCGATGTCCTTCAGGGGTCGATGTTGAAACTCACCAACGTGTCCATCACGAGGGAGAAAAGAACTCGAGATTACATACCGGAGGGAACCTTGTCTTTTAATGACGAGGACGCGGGAGGGATCGTGCAGCCCCATAATGATGCATTGGTAATATATGTACTCGTAAATAAAATTCAAGTTAAACGTGTGTTAATTGATCCAGGTAGATCGGCCAACATCATCCGATCAAGGTTCGTGGAGCAGCTCGGTCTACAAGATCAAATCGTGCCTGCAGTCCGAGTTCTAAACGGATTCAACATGGCATGTGAAACAACTAAGGGTGAGATAACATTACCGGTGAACACCGCCGGAACCATCTAGGAAGAGAATGTTTATGTAATCGAAGGAGACATGAGGTACAACGCTTTGTTCGGAAGGGCATGGATCCACAAAATGAGGGCAATACCCTCAACTCTGCACTAAGTGTTAAAATTCCCAACACCAGGCAGAATTAAAACAATCTACGGAGAACAACCAGTCGCAAAGGAGATGTTTGCGGTCGAAGAGGCGATTCCGATATCCGCACATACAACGACAAATGGGCCGAGTTCGGTCACAAAGCCAGAAACTAAATAGCAATTACCGACACCAGATCCGACCTAACCGGAGAAACAAGAGACTGATGCAGACTATGATTACGGGGTACCCAGGTCTTTTATAGTCCCCGATGATTCCGACGCCACTAAATCGACGGTCGAGGAGCTGGAACAAGTCATATTAGTCTAGCATGTATCCGATCGAAAGGTATACCTGGGCACGGGGTTAAATCCCGAGCTCAAGAAAAATATTATTCAGCTTTTTATGGCTAACATAGATTGTTTCGCTTGGTCCCAACTTGACATGACAGGGATCCCGTCGGAAATAAACATTCATAAGCTAAGCCTGGACCCGAAGTCCCATCCGCTAAAGCAGAAGAGGAGACCCCCAGTCCGAGATCAAACATGCTTTCATCAAGGACGAGGTATCTAAAACAGGTTCCATTCAGGAGGTTAAATATCCGGATTGGTTAGCGAATGTAGTGATAGTCCCTAAAAAAGGGAATAAATTAATAATGTATGTAGAGTATAATGATGTGAATAAGGCATGTCCCAAGGATTCTTTCCTTTTGCCCAACATCGATCGCATGATCGATGCCACGGCCGGCCACGGGATCCTCAGTTTTCTCGATGCCTTCTCCGAGTACAACCAAATACGGATGGACCCGAGTGATCAGGAAAAAACCTCCTTCATCACTAAATATAGCACCTACTATTATAACGTGATGCCATTCGGGTTAAAAACACCGGTGCTACTTACCAACGCCTAGTAAATTGGATGTTCGAGGAACAAATAGGAAAATCAATGGAGGTTTATATTCATGATATGTTGGTTATGTCCCTGCGAGTAGATGGACATTTAAAACATTTGCAGGAAACCTTTAGCATATTGAAGAAATATAATATGAAGCTGAACCCAGAGAAATGTGGGTTTGGAGTTGGGTCAGGTAAATTCCTCGGATTCATGGTATCCAACCGGGGAATCGAGATCAATCCCGACAAGATCAAAGCCATCGAAGATATCACGGTTGTGGACAACGTGAAGGCTATGCAAAGATTAACTGGGCGCATAACCGCCCTGGGGCAATTCATCTCGAGGTCCTCCGACAAGATCCACCGATTCTTCACACTATTGAAAAAGAAGAAAAACTTTTCATGAACCCCGGAGTGCCAACGGGCCTTGGAGGAACTCAAGCGGTATCTATCGAGCCCACCGCTGCTCCACACACCGAACACAGACGAACAACTATACTTGTACTTAGCAGCATCAAAGATAGCGATAAGTGGAGTCCAGGTCCGGGAAGAGCAAGGTACGCAATTTCCAATTTACTATGTTAGCAGGACCCTAGGTGAGGCCGAAACTAGGTATCCTCACCTAGAAAAGCTGGCGCTCACTTTGCTAAGTGCCTCTAGAAATCTAAAACCATACTTCCAGTGTCACCCCATATGTATCGTGACTACTTACCCATTGAGGAATGTTCTGCATAGGCCCGAGATCTCGGGCCAGTTGACCAAATGGGCCGTGGAAATCAGTGGGTATGATATTAAATATCGATCCCAGATTGCCATTAAGTCTCAAATATTGGCAGACTTTGTGGCCGACTTTTCGCCGGCCATAATACTTGAGGTCGAAAGAGAGTTATTAATCAATTCAGGAACCTCCTCGGGGATCTCGACCCTCTTTACGGACGGCGCCTCGAATGCAAAAGGGTCCGAACTTAGCGTCGTATTGAAGCCACCAACAGACAATGTAGTTAGACAATCTTTTAGGACTGTGAAATTGACTAACAATGAGGCCGAATATGAGGCCATGATTGCAAGTATAGAACTAGCCAAAAGCTTGGGGGCATAGGTAATTGAAGCCAAGTGCGACTCCCTCCTTGTGGTGAACCAAGTTAATAGGACGGAGGTCAGAGAAGAACAGATGCAAAGGTACCTGGATAAATTGCAGGTAACATTACATCGACTCAAAGAATTGACTTTGCAACACGTACCTCAGGATCAAAATAGTAAGGCAGATGCCCTCGCTAACCTAGGGTCATCGGTCGAGGACAACGAGTTCAACTCGGGAGCAGTCGTACAACTTATGAGATCGGTAGTGGAAGAAGGTCTGCCAAGATTAACTTAACGAGCCTAACTTGGGATTGGATAAATAAATATATAGAATACTTGAAGACCGGAAAACTACCGTTGGATCGAAAGGAATCGAGGGCCCTACGTAAAAAGGCAGCCCGATTTAGCCTGTCCGAAGACAGAACGATGTTCAGAAGAACAATCAATGGCCCACTCGCGATATGTCTAGGACCAGGGGACATAGAGTACGTTTTGAGGGAAATCCACGAAGGCACCCGTGGAAATCATTTAGGCGCGGAATCATTGGCTCGAAAATTGATTAGAGCCGGCTACTACTAGATCGATATGGAAAAGGATGCGAAGGAGTTCGTACAAAAATGTGATGAATGTCAAAGACATGCTCTAATGATTCATCAGCCCGGGAGATGCTGCATTCAGTTTTGTCACTATGGCCGTTCATGAAGTGGGGAATGAATATCGTTGGCCCCCTTCTGTGGGCACCCGGTAAGGCTCAGTTTATATTATTTATGACTGACTATTTTTCTAAGTGGGTGGAAGCCCAGTTATACGTAAAGGTCAGGGAGAAGGAAGTCATCAATTTCATTTGGGACCACATTCAGAATGCCGACCGAGATCATGTGCGACAACGGGAAACAATTCATTGGCAGCAAAGTTAGCAAGTTTCTCGAAGATCATAAGATCAGAAGGATCCTATCAACACTCTACACCCTAGTGGGAACAGACAAACAGAATCGACCAACAAAACATACTCCAAAACCTCAAGAAGAGACTGACCGATGCCGAAGGAAAATAGAAGGAAATCCTGTTCGAAATCTTATGGGCATACCGTATGACCTCGAAGTCCAGTACCGGGGCCACCCTGTTCTCACTGGTTTACAGCGCCGAAGCTCTAATACCAGTCAAAATCAGCGAACCAAGTCTCAGGTTCCGACATGCAACCAAGGAATCGAACAATGAGGCTATGAAAACGAGCATAGATCTAATAGATGAAAGGCACGAAGAAGCCCTTGTCCGGTTGGCTGTCCAAAAATAGCGAATCTAAAGACAATCTTCGACACTTCAATGTCGGGGACTTAGTGTTAAGGAAGGTCACATTAAACACCTGGAACCCAATTGAAGGAAAACTAGGGCCGGACTGGGAAAGACCTTATCAAATTATCGAGATCACCGGTAAAGGATCATACAAGCTCGGAACAATGAATGGTGAGCAACTACCGAACAGCTGGAACATAACTCACTTGAAGAGATACTACTGTTAAGGTACAATCCTATTCATTTCCTTTTATTTATTTACATTACGAACTAACACTTACAGGCAATCATCAAAGAATGATACAATCTTTAGGTCTGAAAGCATGCGTTGCAATCTTTCCCACTTGAACCGATTTTGTCCCAAATGGGTTTTCCGGCAAGGGTTTTAACGAGGCAAAAGTAAATCGTGCTAACTTAGAATTGAAGGCCGGTTAAGAACCGGTATCGAAAATCACGACAATAGTATTTGAGATCTCTCTATGCTCGGCCCCTAACATTGGGGGGTGGGGGCATCACCCTTGAATAACAACTTTAACAAGGAAGGAAACTTTATGATTGAATGGTCTCGGCTCGATCTATAGGATTTACTGTAAGGGCCAAATAGTCAAATGAACAAGGCCCACATAAACTGCTCGAGCTCTGGCACAAAACTTGTACACATGTGTAACTATTGCGCACAAGAATAAAAAAAAGTTTCTACCTTGCGGATAAATATCTTGCCCCTTAAGAATTTCTCTTTTTTCTTTTTTCTCTTAAGGAATTTCCTACATCCGATCTCTTAAAGGTATCGAGCCCAAAGGCTGCCTTTATCTGGGCTCAAACGATCACTCCCAATCGGCGACTACCGTCCAAAAACAAAATCGGAGGGCTCGGGCTGAGAAATCCCGGGGGCACAAGACCTATTAGGCAACGCCCGAACCTTAAAGGCTACGGCCATCCCCATGCGAAGACTGTTATCTGAGGAAAGCTAGGATAATTTAGGGTAACAAGCCCACTGGGAAACACCCGAACTAAAGGCTATGGCCATATTAAAATGGCTCGGAGACGTCCGAGACCCGTAACAAAAAACAAGGCCTTCAAAATTTCATAACCAGTTCTAAAGGCTACCTTCGACAAACTATAATCTAAAAAATCATAAGTACTTTGGGGAAAAAAGGTTTCTGGTCATACCGAACCCCCGCGATGCCTTAAACAAAATAATGTCTAAGGCAATACCTATTCGAACCTCCGAACGTGACCTAACTATTTTATGCTAAGGTATTTCGATCTTTGCAAACATAAAGAATAAAGCAAAGGAAAGAAAAATTCTTAAACCGTCGAAGGGAAAAACAAGCCTTGTATAAGTCTTTACAAAGTCCAAATGGCCTTAACAAAAATACAAAAGTATCCAAGTATAAAAAACAAAAAAGCAAAAATTTCTACACAGGAGTTTAAATAGCCTAGTCTTCTCCACCCCCGGGTCCATCGGAACCCTCAGAGTCTTCTTCTTCTTCTTCTTCTTCTTCTTCTTCTTCTTCTTCTTCTTCTTCTTCTTCTTCTTCTTCGGTGTAGTCCAACATCTTGGCCTCGGCCTCGAGCCCGTTAGCGGTTTCGATCTCGGCCAAGAGATCAAAACCCCCAGCATGAATCACCTTGAGGGCCTTTCTTCGCGACTACCACTTCTCATTATCAACAATGTCCTTCAAGCGGTCCTGGGCCGCCTCAATATCGGCCTTATATTGGGCCACCATCTCGTAGGCGTCGACTTTAACCATCGTGGCCACTGAGTTGGCTGTTTCAAGTTCCTTGGCTATAGTTGTTCGATTAGAGGAAGCCGAACTTAGCCAAGACTGGAGCTCTTCAACACTTTTGGCATGCACCTCGACATTTTCCTTTGCTTTTCGAAGCTGGACCTCGGCTGAAGTCAGTTGTGCCCAAGCAACCTCTTTTTTCGAGGCCAGACTATCCATCCTGCCCCTCCATCCGTTGGTCTCGGCCTTGATAGCATCCATCGCAGCTCGCAGTTGATCGGTTTGATCGATATTTTGTTAGACCTGCAGATTTCGACAGTTAGTCACCGAGCTTAGCTCTTCGTCACTAACGTCAAATATGTTTACCTGCTCGGCCAAGTCGGCATGCTCCTTTCGAGCTACCTCCAGCTCAGCTCGGAGGCTCTTAACCTCCCGCTCGCGTTGCTCACTGAGAAGTTTGTACATATATCGCTTCTCAATAAGCTCTTTGGCTTCGGCATCGAGGAGACTCAGCTCTTCTCAATATCAGAGGAAGGTCACATGGTGAAGCACTGAGGCCTTCTAATACAGTAAAACATATTAAGATCATTAAGTAACTAAAGAAGAAAAATGAAAAGGTTTGGTAACACCTTACCCGATTCAATGCCTGCTGTGCTTCGTTGAACAAGCATGAAAATTCCACCTCGTTCATCTTTGACTGGTCTTCTTCAATCACCAGTCACCAGAGGTAACTAGCTACCCCAACAGGCATGGAAAGGACCCCGAGCGTCCTCTGGAACAGAGATAATGATCGACCACTTCTGACCGGGATCGGCACTCTGGGCATGGAATCGGTTGACGAATCTCGGGCTCGAGCTAGACCCACCTGTCCCCAAGGGCGGACTTCTTCTTGCTACTTCTAAACACCTGATCGGGTGATATCCTCCATGGCAATAGAGTCCATTCCATCAAAAATGCTTTGGAGGGGATTGTTCGCTCCTTGGACCCCCTCATTTGAACGCTCCTTCATCACTTGAGCTTCCCCGAACATTGAGTCCATGAACGAAGGCGATCCCGTTATATCGATGACACCGAGTAAAGAAGAACCGATGTCTTGAGGGTTCTCGACCCTCACCGATGCATCGACCTCTTGATTTAGGAGGGATTGGCCTCTATCGTCCCCCCTTCGGCTGATGCCCGTTCTTCAGGGACCGATGGCTCCTGGGCCACTAAAATTTCCTCTTCTTCAGACTCATCCCTGAGATGGTAGAGGGAGTCCGAATCAAGTATTCGGGAACTGGGGGTTTGTTTTGGTTTGCAGATAAGCCTCCTCTTTGGTTTCTTTTTCTCCGAGCTTAGAGAAGATGGAGCCTCTTTTCTCTTCTTCTCTTCACCCTATTTCGGAGCAGGGGACTCAGTGGGGGAAATTGTCACAGATGGGGGCCTCATTTGGACATCCTTGGGTAAACTTGCAAAATGAAATAAAATAAGTAAGGAATTAATCATGCAAAGGGGAAACCAAATATCACTTATTAAAGAGATCTCACCGTGCGAACAGGCCTCCCATCGGCCCTTTGAAAGCTCACGCCATGAGTGCTCGGAATAAGGCCTTTACGATACGATGCCCTCGACCCACTGCTTGAGTCGAGGAACTGCGTTCGGGATCCGAGCAACAACTGCACCATCATAGAACACCGATAAGAAGGAAGAAAAAGAGCGATAAATAAAACCTTGGAAGCAAAATTATATACTTACGTTTCATGTTCCACTTCTTAGGGAACGACATGTACTCGGCCGCGATCAAGACCGCGATCACGTGGGTGGTGATGGCTTCGTCAGGTTCGGGAACCACCACATATTTGTCAGCCCAGTTACAATCATTCTTGACTTCAAAGAGAATATCCTCGGTGATCGAGCAGATATACCTTGAGACCTCCTCACACCGTCCTGGTACGGATAAGGGCTTTTTGACTTTAAAATCAGCATGGACCGGGCATCCCCCAGGATGAACATTTTTAGAGGAGGTTCCGATGCTGGTTCCTCGACAACAGTATGTGAAGTGCTCTCTTTGGTAGCCGGTCGCGAGGTAGAAGGAGTTTCTTTTTGGGGAACGGTTTTGGAAGTTTTCGCCATTTCTTTATAGAGAGGAAATAAGGAAAAAAGGAAGTTAAAAGAGTACACTGGTGGTTTGATAAAAATTCGAGTGAGAGTTCTTATAAAAGATCTCATAGTAACCAGAATATAAGTGCTTGGAAGTATTGAAATTTCTTAGGAACGAGGGCAGAACGTTTGAATGAACAAATGAGGGGGTATTTATAGTTTTCCAGCGACGGTTCACATCTAGCAGTGGCCGACCAGCAACTGACAAGCATTTAATGCCATTAAGACTTGACTGACAAGATGTTTCAATTGTTTTGTTATTTCTGTCGTGTGATATCGAAGAAAGAATCGGAAGCTCATGTCGTTTCTCGTCGTCTACTCTCCAAAACATGAGGGGACTATCTGTGTACGGTCGAAATCGAGCTCGCCTTCGACATGGAAGGTTATGAACATGACAACCAAAGACTAAAGATCGACCCCGAGTCCTGCCGAGCTAGAACCTGGGGTCATAACGCCTGCCTTCGAGAATATTGAGTCCATAATACCGGAGTCGACCTTAGCCCCGATTGATCTCGAAGAAATGTTGTTAGCATGACCAGAAGAAGACCGAGATATCCGTGACCAATTAGATATTACGGTGGGAATCTCGACACGTATCAATAAGGAACCGACAATCAGCAAATCAAAAGATTTTTTTACCTTTTATAGAATTGTACCTAAGGTAGGACTCCTCTACTATATAAAGGGGGGTCTGGTAATTCTTTGAACACGTTGTAACACACATCTCAAAGAAATATTTCATTATTATACTTTAAACTCTTGTTCTTCTGTATCTTGACACCGATCGAAGCACACCTGGATCGAGGGTGATTAACCTTCCAAAGCTAAGACTGTTCAATTCGTGTGATTTGCATTTACTTTTCCATTATTTATTTCAATTGCAATCTGATTTATCATTTTTATGTCAAGTTAATCCACGTATCCTTAAAACCACTTACAAATTCAATTGTTATCCGATTTTGAGGGTAAACACTATCCATAGTTGGTTAGCAGAGCTGCTTCTACTTCATTCTTATGTTTACTTTCCATTTTAGACTATGTCTCTAGGCTTTTGTACTCAGTTACTTTATCGATGCTCCGTGATAGTATATTATGTGTTTGGGGCTATTTTGGTTATATTTTATTTAGACTTCCACTATGATCATATATTTGATTTTATCTTTGATATGGATCATTTTGAGATAGCTCTTGCGTTATTATTAATTTAGCATTAATAATTCACCTGGGGTTGTGGGTGGTTGGGTGTCATGTCATAACCCTCAGTTGTGAATCGTAACAAACTTAGCATCAGAGCCTTAGGTTTAACGTCTTGTGATTTATGGATAAATATCCAGGTAAAGTCTTTCTTATGAGTATGTTGCACGCGATACTTATAAACTGGAGGCTGCAGAGGCATTTTAGGAAATCTTTCCTTCTTTCATTCTTATCTCGCGTAACGACCCGACCCATCGTTTTACTTTCTAGATCCTCGTTCTCCTAAATAAGACTCCCTGTACGTGCTTTTACTATTTTATGACTCGCATGGATGGTTAGTTCGGGTTTGGAAGGGTTTGAGTTGAAATCATAACACTTAGTTCCTTGTTGTTGGCTTTAAAGGGGTCACGTTTGACCTAGGTCACAATTTCTAGTAAACTACCTCGAAATTAGGATTTGACGGTCCCAACAGGTTTGTATGATGATTTTGGACTTGGGCGTATGTTTGGATCAGGGTTTGGGTGAACTGGGAGCGTTTCAGCGCCTAAAGTTGAAAGTTGGTTTATTGAAGGTTTTAAAGTTCTTTAAAATTTGGTTTGGAGTAGGTTTTGGTGTTATCGAGGTCCGTTTGGAATTTCGAGCCCAAAAATAGTTCTGTATGGTGATTTAAGACTTGCACATAAAATTTGGTGTCATTCCCAGTAGTTTAAGAATGATTTTGCGCGTTTAGAGCAAATTGGAAGAACTTGAAGTTCATAAGTTGATTCGATTTGGTTTGTAGTGTGATTCTTAGTTTTGTTGTTGTTTTTCGTATTTAGTGAGGTCGAGCAGGTCCGTTTTATGATTTTGAACTTGTTGGTAAGATTGGGTGGGGCCACGGGGCCCCCGGATGCCAGTCTGACGAAGCACAGAAAGTAGCTGTAGGTGCAAGCTCGTAGAAGCAAGCCAACGATCGTAGAAGAGGGGCGGAGTGGACTGCCTAGTGATTGCAGAAGCGAGAAAAGAGGCCGCATATGCGAAGGCACAAATGCGAGGAAGGGACCGCAGAAGCGAACTGGTGCAGAGGTGCGGCGCCCGTGCCGCAGAAGTGGGCTCGCAGGAGCGAGACTTTGCCTGTAGAAATAGGAAGGCAAGACCTGGGCATGGTCCGCATTTGCGAGGCTTTGTTCGTAGAAGTGGAGCCGCAGATGCGGCCATTGCTCCGCAGAAGCAGAAGTCGCTGGGCAGTGGGGTCCATTTATTACGGGACTTAGGACATTTTTGGTTCATTTATTTCACTTCTTGGGCGATTTTAGAGCTTCTTAGAGAGGGATTTCCACCTAGCTGTTGAAGGTAAGTAATTCCTACCAAATGTAAGTTAAATACGTAGATTATGGGTAGATTTTAACATGTAAAATTGTGAGAATTTTGGGTTTAGTGAAAAACCTAGGTTTTGATAAAAATGGGAATTACCACAAAAATGGTTATGGAATTGGGTAAAAATTATATATTTGAGTTTGTAAGGTAATGAGTAACAATTATCTTTGAATATTTCCGGAATTCGGGCACGTGGGACCGGGGATGAATTTTAGGAATCTTCCAATTGAGGTTTGGTAATCGCTCTAATAGTTAGATTATGAAATTTTGAATATGTATTGATTAATTTATACTACATTTGACTAGTTTCGGATTGTTCGACACCGAGTTGAGGCTTTATAGTGAATTTGAGGCCAGAAAGCGAGTTTTGAGACAAGGTAAGTGTCTTGTCTAACCTTATAAGAGGGAATTTACCTGATAGGTGATTTAAATTACTATTTGCTTCTAATTGTGGGGGCTACGTATGCAGGAGGTGACGAGAGTCCGTGCGTAGCTACTAATTATGCTTATGTCCGGGTAGTTAAGGGCCCAAATCATGAAATACTTGTAATGTTTGCACCCTATTTGTTAATTAACGTGCCTAAATTATATTGGAACTTGGTAGAGGAATTGTAAAAGACTGAGTTCCACTTACTTGAGTTTTGACAGGTTACTTGATCGGTAATTGAAATTGTGCTTCTTTGTGAGTTAGCCTTGTAATAGCCTTTAAATAGGATGTTTAAAACTATCCTCTCTTCTTGTGAAGCGGGCAGAACGACTCCGCAGCAGAATAGATACATCTATTGTTCGTGCCGCTCGACCCTCGGCAGTGTACACATTATTCTGGATCGGACCATACAACCTCGGCATACATCGTGCGTAATAATACTCGGAGCCCAATTATACTTGATATTATTTTATGGCTTGAGAGGTTGTAATTATTAATGACGGAATTTGACCTGGAATTGTTTATTAGTGAAAGGATATTGTATTTACTGTTTATTATTGAGTTATTATTACTGTTTATATAACCCGTGCTTATTTAGAATTTATGTATTTTATTGTTAGCCCGTAATAAGTGTCGAAGTCAACCCCTCGTCACTGCTTCTTCGAGGTTAGACTAGATACTTACTAGGTACATGTTGTTTATGTACGCACGCTACACTTCTGCACTAATCGTGCAAGATCTGAGGTAGGTGCATCTCGTTCATATCGGCGCACACCCCTATTACCTCGAGACCTAGTGGAGAGTTGCTTCCTGAGCCGTTCTGTAGCACCTAGAGTCTCTCTTTTGTATCTATTTTCTATCTACTTTATTTCAGACAGTAGTTAGAGTTTTGTATATTCTACGAGTTTCTCATACACTCGTGACACTAGGTCTTGGCACACATACTAGTAGACTTTATGGTTTTGGAGTATTTATGTCACTATATTTGCCCGCTCAGTTGCCTTCATTTTATTTTATTAAATTTTGTACTCCTTAATATCTTAATAAATATAATTTAATTACTTAGAAACTTATTAAAAGAGTAGTCACATGTTTAGTTCACCGTTTTCTTGCCTAGCGGTGACGTTGGGCGCCATCACGGCCATTAGGAGAAATTGGGTCTTGACAAGATGGTATTAAAGCACTAGGTTCACATAGGTCTCACAAGTTATGAGCAGGCCTAATAGAGTCTTGCGAATCAGTGTGGAGACGTTCGTACGTATTTTCGAGAGGCTATAGGGTGTTAGGAAACCACTCTTTCTTCATCTCATGTCATGCAGTTGATGTTGTGCTAAGCATATTTCTCTTATTCTCTCACACATATAGAGAACGCGCGCAGCGGAGGTACCCGATCATGGAAGAGCTGCTCCCCCAATTACTAGAGGCCGATGCAAAGGCCGAGGGAGGGATCCAGCCCGTGGTAGAGGAGGAGGACGTCCCAGGGTTACCTAGTTGGGCCACCAGTAGATCCAGTAGAGGATCCTATTATTGAGGAGCGGGGCGAGGTGCATGCTGAAAAGCCAGCCCCGGTGGATTTCATGTCCGCACTGAGATTCCAGGAGGTCATGAGCCGTATGCTACAGTTCATGGACTCTATGACTCAGGCTGGTTTATTTCCAGTGGACCCAACAACATCTCAGGCTGGACGGGAGCACAGACCCCTACCGCTCTAGCTCCAGGGCATTTAACTACTGTATATCAGACCCCGGGCGCACTACCCGTGGGCGGAATCCATCCAGTTGCAGCAGCTATACCTGAGCCCAAACCAGTTGCGTTCGGCGAGCCGCAGAAGCTATTTGAAAGATGGACCAGGCTACATCCTTCTTTCTTTGGAGGTGAGCGACATGAGGACCCCCAGTACTTTATTGATCGGTGTAGGGACAAATTGCACAACATGAGGATATTGGGCGTCTCAAGGGGTGGACTTTACCAACTTTCAGCTGGAGGGCAAGGCCCGACGTTTGTGGCAATCGTATCTTCTAGACAGATCAGCAGGTTGTCCTCCCATGACTTGGGACCAGTTCACACGTATCTTCCTCCACAGATACATTCCACCCTCTCAGAGGGAAGAGTTACGATTTCAGTTTGAGCAGCTTCAACATGGTCAGATTTCAGTGACCAAATATGAGGGGACATTCTCTGACTTGTCTCGCCATGCACTTATGATACTTCATACCAATGTAAAGAGAATGTAGAGGTTTGTTGCAGGTTTGCACTCTGGTATTCATGCCATAATGGCCCGAGAGGTTGAGATGGGTACTTAGTACGAGCTAGTTGTGAAGATAGCTCGGAGGATCAAGGGTGTTTATCAGCGGAGCCGAGAGCAGGCGACGATGGATAAGCAGGTTCAATAATCAGGAGGGTTCAGTGGTGCTCTGGCTGGGGGCAAAGGTCTGTTTGTGAGAGGTCAGTCTAGAACTCCCACATATCCAGCATCGTCGCCTCCTCGGGGTGTTCTAGTGCGGCCCTATTTCGGTGCCATGCCAGAGAGTTCCTATCACCCACCAGCTATTCAGGGTTCCTCCAGTGGGTGTTCAGGCCACCAGGGTCAGACTTCAGGTCAGCAGTCTACCGTACCGAGGGGTTGTTTCGAGTGCGGGGATCTTAGTCATGTGAGGAGGTTCTGCCCCAGGTTTTGGGTCAAGGCAGTGCAGTAGGGTCAACACACTATGATTGCAGCACCAGCTGCTACACCAGTCATCCGGCCGCCTAGAAGCGGAAGGTAAGTGGGTAGGGGCCGTCCTAGAGGTGGAGGCTATCCAGGTGGTGCTCCAACCAGATTTTATGCCTTTCCAGCCATACCAGATACAGTAGCCTCAGATGCCGTTATCACAAGTATTATTCCTGTCTGCGGTAGGGATGCTTCCGTACTATTTGATCCAGGGTCTACATATTCATATGCTTCATCTCTGTTTGCTCATTTCTTGGGTATTCCTCGTGAGTCCTTGGGTACTCCTGTTTATGTGTCAACTCCAGTGGGCGATTCTGTTATTGTAGATCGGGTCTATCGGTCGTGTATCATGACTTTCTGTAGTTATGAGACTAGAGCGAATCTTCTATTTCTTGATATGGCTGACTTTGAGGTAATCCTAGTCATGGATTGGTTGTCCACATATCATGCCATCCTTTATTTCCATACCAATATTGTTACCTTGGCGATGCCAGAGCTTCCTAGATTGGAGTGGAAGGGTTCATCTGTTAGTGCATCTAGTCGAGTTATCGCTTTTTTGAAGGCGGGCTCAACATATGGTCGAGAAGGGTTGCTTGGCTTATTTAGCTTACGTTCGGGATACTACTACAGATACTCCGGTGATTGATTCAGTGCCCGTGGTACGGGAGTTCTCCGATGTGTTTTCTTCGGATCTTCCAAGCATGCCACTAGATCGTGATATCGATTTCTATATTGATTTGGCTCTAGGTACCCAGCCTATCTCTATCCCACCGTACCGCATGGATCCGAAAGAGTTGAAAGAGTTGAAGGAACATCTTAAGGCGTTTCTAGCAAAGGGGTTCGTCAAACCGAGCGTATCGCCTTGGGGTGCACCAGTGTTATTCGTATAGAAGAAAGATGGGACTATGCAGATGTGCATTGATTACTGCCAGTTGAACAAGGTTACCATTAAGAACAAGTACTCATTACTACGTATTGATGATTTGTTTGACCAATTACAGGGTGCGAGGGTGTTCTCTAAGATTGACTTGAGATCGGGGTACCATTAGTTTAAGATTCATAATTCGGATGTTCCGAAGATGACTTTTCGGACTAGATATGGCCACTATAAGTTTCTAGTGATGTCCTTCGGGTTGACTAATGCCCCGACGACGTTTATGTATTTGATGAACCGGGTGTTCAGGCCATATATCGGCTCATTTGTCATTGTCTTCATTGATGACATTTTGATCTACTCGCGTAGCATGGAGGAGCACGGACAACATTTGATAGTGGTGTTTCAGACCTTGCGGGAACAAAAGCTATATGCTAAGTTCTCCAAGTGTGAGTTTTGGTTGGATTCCGTATCATTCTTGGGGCATGTCTTATCAGGTGAGGGTATTAAGGTAGATCCCAAGAAGATCGAGGCAGTTTAGAGTTGGCCTCGTCCTACCACAACGACCGAGATCAAGAGCTTCTTGGGGTTATTAAGTTATTATTGTCGGTTTGTGGAGGGCTTCTTATCTATTGCATCACCTCTGACTAGATTGACCTAGAAGGGTGCTCCGTTCCGATGGTTCGATGATTGCGAAGCTTTTAAAAGCTCAAGACCGCATTGACTTCAGCACGGGTATTAGTGTTGCCTTCTGGTTTAGGGATGTATACTATGTATTGCGATGCTTCACGCGGTGGTTTGGGTTGTGTGTTGATGCAGGAGGGGTGAGTTATTGAATATGCTTCACGTCATCTGAAGCCCCACGAGAAGAATTACCCCGTACATGATTTGGAGTTGGCTGCGATAGTTCATGCTCTTAAGATTTGGAAGTATTATCTTTATGGGGTGTCTTGTGAGGTTTACACCAATCAAAATAGCTTGCAGCATTTGTTCAAGCAGAGGCATTTTAATTTGAGGCAGCGCAGGTGGCTTGAGTTACTAAAAGATTATGATATTACCATCCTTTATCATCCAGGCAAGGCGAATGTGGTTGCAGATGCCTTGAGCAGAAACGCAGAGAGTATGGGTAGTTTGGCATTCATTTCAGCAGAAGAGAGGCCATTAGCTTTGGACATTTAGTCCTTGGATAATAGACTTGTAAGGTTGGATATTTAAGAGCCCGGACGAGTTCTTGCATGCGTCGTTGCTTCACTCTTCGAGAAGATCAATGCCCACCAGTACGACAATCCGCACTTATAGGTTCTCAGAGGGACGGTACTACAGGGTGGTGCAAAGGAGGCTACTGCTGGTGAGGAAGGTGTTTTGCGAATCTAAGGTCATCTATGTGTCCCTAATGTTGATGGATTGAGGGAAAGGATTCTAGAGGAGACACACACTTCTCGGTATTCTATTTATCCAGGTGTTACGAAAATGTATCACGAACTGAGACAGTATTATTGGTGGCGGCGGATGAAGAAGTACATAGTTGAATATGTAGCGAGGTGCCTTAATTGCCAGTAGGTTAAGTACGTAGATCAGAGGCCAGGTGGCCTACTTCAGAACATGGTTATACTTGAGTGGAAATGAGAGCGCATTACTATGGGTTTCGTAGTTGGGTTACCATGGACCTTACGGAAGTTTGATGCAGTTTGGGTCATTGTCGATAGGTTGACCAAGTTGGCACACTTCATTCCGGTGGTGACCATGTATCCTTTAGAGAGATTGGCCCAAATTTACATTCAGGAGATTGTTCAGTTGCATGGTGTGCCTGTTTCCATTATATCAGATAGGGGCCCTCAGTTTACTTCTTATTTTTGGAGGGCCGTATAGAGTGAGTTGGGGACCCGGGTAGAGCTCAACACGACCTTTCATCTGCATACCAACGGGCAGCCAGAGCGGACAGTTCAGATCTTGGAGGATATGCTCAGAGCATGTGTGATTGACTTCACAGGGTAGTGGGAACGATTCTTTCCTTTTGCCGAGTTTGCTTACAATAACAATTATCAATCAGGCATCGAGATGGCTCCATTTGAAGCTTTATATGGTCGGTGATGTCATTCGCCCGTCAGATGGTTTGCGACCGACAAACCTAAGTTATATGGTACCGATTTGGTGAAGGATTCCTTGGAAAAGGTAAAGTTGATTCAGGAGCGACTTCGCAAAAAATAGTCCATACAGAAGAGCTACACGGATCAGAAGCCGTGTGATTTATCATTCATGGTGGGGGAGAAGGTTCTCTCGAAGGTTTCACTGATGAAGGGAATCATGAGGTTCAGGAAGAAGGGCAAGTTGAGCCCAAGGTTTATAAGACCATTTGAGGTGTTGATACGAGTTGGGGAGGTTGCTTATGAGATTGCCTTGCCTCCCAGTCTATCGGGAGTTCATCCAGTTTTCCACGTGGCTATGCTTCGGAAGTATCATTCCGACAGGTTGCATGTGTTAGACTACAACACGATTGAGTTAGATAAGAGGCTAGGTTATGAGGAGGAGCTAGTTGCCATTGTTGACAGGCAGGTTTGCCAGTTGAGGTCCAAGAATATTTCTATGATAAAGGTTCAGTGGAGGGGTCAACCGGACGTGGAGGCAACTTGGGAGACCGAGGAGGACATGTGAAGCAGATACTCACACTTATTCGGCATTCCAGGTACGATTCTAGACCCGTTCGAGGACAAACATTTGTCTAAGAGGTGGAGAATATAATGACCTGACCGGTTGTTTTGCTTTCTAGATCCTTGTTCCCCTAAATAAGACTCTTCATACATGCTTTTACTGTTTTATGACTCACGGGGATGGTTAATTTGGGTTTGGAAGGGTTTGAGTTGAAATCGGAACACTTAGTTCCTTGTTATTGGCTTTAAAGGGGTCAAGTTTGACTTGTGTCAACATTTCTAGTAAACGACCTCAAAACCGGGATTTGACGGTCTTAACAGGTTCGTATGATAATTTTGGACTTGGGCGTGTGTTTGGATCGAGTTTTGGGTGACCCGAGAGCGTTTCGGCGCCTAAAGTTGAAAGTTGGTTTATTGAAGGTTTTAAAGTTCTTTAAATTTGGTTTGGAATAAATTTTGGTGTTATCGAGGTCTGTTTGGGATTCCGAGCCTAGGAATAGTTACTTATGGGGATTTAAGACTTGCACGCAAAATTTGGTATCATTCCGAGTAGTTTAACTATGACTCGTCACGTTCGGAGCAAATTGGAAGAACTTGAAGTTCATAAGTTGATTCAATTTGGTTTGGAGTGTGACTCTTAGTTTTGGTGTTGTTTTTTGTGTTTCGTGAGGTCGAGCAGGTCCGTTTTATGATTTCGAACTTCTTGGAATATTTGGGCGGGCCACGGGGGCCCTGGATGCCAGTCGAACGAGGCACATAACTCGTTTGGACTTGGAATGAATAGCTAAAGCAGCAGAGCTTCTGGTGCAATCGCTCCTGCGAGAAACTTGCCGCAGGTGTGAGCTCGTAGAAGCGAGCCAATGACCGTAGCAGCAAGGCAGAGTGGACTGCCCAGTGATCGTAGAAGTGAGAAAAGGGGCCGCATCTGCAAAGGCGCATATGCGAGGAAGGGACCGAAAAAACGAACTGGGGCACAGGTGCGGCGCCCATGCCACAAAAGTGGGCTCGCAGGAGCGATACTTTGACCGTAGAAGTAGGAAGGGAAGTCCTGGGCATGGTCCACATCTGCGAGGCTTTGTCCGCAGAAGCGGAGCCGCAAATGCGGCCATTGCTCCGCAGAAGCAGAAGTCGCTGGGCAGTGGGGTCCATTTATTACGGAACTTAGGCCATTTTTGGTTCATTTATTTCACTTCTTGGGAGATGTTGGAGCTTCTTACAGAGGGATTTCCACCTAGCTATTAAAGGTAAGTAATTCCTACCCAATGTAAGTTAAATACATAGATTATAGATAGATTTTAACATGTAAAATTATGAGAACTTTGGGTTTAGATGAAAAACCTAGGTTTTGATAAAAATGAGATTTAACCACGAAAATGGTTATGGAATTGGGTTAAAATTATATATTTGAGTTCGTGAGGTTATGGGTAACAATTATGTTCAAACATTTCCTGAATCCGAGCACGTGGGCCCGAGGATAAAGTTTAGGAATCTTCAGATTGGGGTTGGGTAATCACTCTAATAGTTAGATTATGAATTTTTGAACATGTATTGATTAATTTATACAACAATTGACTAGTTTCGGATTGTTCGACACCAAGTTGAGGCTTTAGTGTGAATTTGAGGCCGGAAAGCGAGCTTTGAGACAAGGTAAGTCTCTTGCCTAACCTTTTAAGAAGAAATTTACCCCATAGGTGATTTAAGTTACTATTCGATTCTAATTGTGGGGGCTACGTACACACGGGGTGACGAGACTCTGTGCGTAGCTACTAATTATGCTTATGTCCAGGTAGTTTAGGATCCAAATCATGAAATACTTGTAATATTTTCACCCTATTTGTTAATTAAAGTGCCTAAATTATATGGGAACTTGATAGAGGAATTGTAAAAGACCGACTTCCACTTACTTGAGTTTTGACGGGTTACTTGACCGTTAACAGAAATTATGCTTCTTTGTGAGTTAGCCTTTTAATAGCCTTTAAATCGGATGTTTATAAACTATCCTCTCTTCTTGTGGAGCGGGCCGAACACCTCGGCAGTAGAATAGATACATCTATGGTTCGTGGCGCTCGACCCTTGGCAGTGTACAGATTATTCTGGATCGGACCGTACGACCTCGACAAACATCTTGCGTAACTATACTCGGAGCCTAATTATATATGATATTATTTTATGGGTTGAGAGGCTGTAATTATTAATGATGGAATTTGACCTGGAATTTATGATTAGTGAAAGGATATTGTATTTACTGCTTGTTATTGAGTTATTATTACTGTTTATATAATCCATGCTTATTTAGAATTTTTGTATTTTATTGTTAGCCCATAGTAAGTGTCGAAGTCGACCCCTCGTCACTACTTCTTCGAGATTAGACTAGATACTTACTAGGTACATGTTGTTTATGTACTCACGCTACACTCCTGCACTAATCGTGCAGGATCTGAGGCAGGTACATCTGGCGGTCATATCGGCGCGCACCCTCGTTACCCCGAGGCCTAGTGGTGAGCTGCTTCTTGAGCCGTTCTGCAGCACCTAGAGTCTCTCTTTTGTATCTATTTTCTGTCTACTTCATTTCAGACAGTAGTTAGAGTTTTGTATATTCTACTAGTTGGTCATACACTTGTGTCACCAGGTCTTGGCATACATACTAGTAGACTTTATGATTTTGGAGTATTTATGTCACTATATTTGCCCACTCAGTTGCCTTAATTTTATTTTATTAAATTTTCTAATCCTTAGTCTCTTAATAAATAGAATTTAATTACTTGAAAACTTATTAAAAGAGTAGTCACATGTTTAGTTCACCATTGGCTTGCCTAGCACGACGTTGGGCGCCATCACGACCTATAGGAGAAACTGGGTCGTGACATCTCATGTTAAAGAGTCAGCGGCGAGTGATAACGCTCAAGGCATGCAAAGATACCCGTAAGATAGGGATAGTCCTAGAGGACATGCCAAGGCATGGACTATATCCCAGATTCGAGTGCTAGCTATCGTGGTTAGAGAATGTTGTGCACAAGTTACTAGACACCTTGGGAATCTCAATTGGTTAAAGTTTAAACTCAGAATCCATCATCTCAATATGTCCCTCGAAGTGGGAGAAATAATATAATTTTTTATGCAGCAAATATGCCTTCATGTTCAGTTATTTAGTTGGGAGTAAGTGTGTCACGATCCAAAATCCCACCAGAGCTGTGATGACGCCTAATATTGCTTGCTAGGCAAGCCAAAAACCAATATGCAGCCTTTTACAACAATACTAAAAAGTTTTAATAAATAAATAGCATAAATAACTGTAGTCAAATAGTTATACAACCGAAAACCATCCCAATATTCGGTATCATCGAGCGCATGAACTCTATAAAATAAGTAAATATAAAGTCAAAATAAAAATAAAATACTGTCTGAAAGACTAAATAGTAATAACATGATATAAAAAAGGAGACCTCAAGGCCTACAAATAGAATAATAATGCTACCCCGAAATCTCCAACTAGTCTGGATCCGGCTCACTAGCAACTACCAAGATCAATAACTATATTTTCACATGAAGTGCTGGGTATAGTATGAGTACAACTGACCTCATATACTCAATAAGTAGCAAGTCTAACTTCAGGCAGAATGTAGTGACGAGCATGGAAAGGTCCAATACTCATTTTCAAGACCAACAACAATAATAACAACATAAAAATAGCAAAAGAAAAAGCAGCTCAATAATATCAGGTTCAACTCTATCACACTAAGCAAAAAATAAGCATACTTTCCAAATATATCAGTCAAGGCATCAACTTTAAAGACATCAAATATCAAATACCATGAGAAAAATATAACTCTATGCCTGTATGACAAGTATTCATACTAAAATAAACAACATCACAGTTTAATCATCAAGTAAAGACAATCTCAGCATATACATAGTGCCCGTCACACATACCCCTTCAGTCACACTCTCAGCACGCTCACGGTGCATGACTCAAAGCCTTTGAATCATCATATAAACTCACACTTAGCATTGTACGGGTGCCTGGCATAAGCTTCTTACTAATCACATATCAAATGCCTGCGCTCATAGGGTTATACCTGACTTCGGAGGGGTGGATCCTAGCCCAAGTGCCAATTGGATCAAAAGTGAACGATCAATATCACTTGATCCAATATGGGGCCTGGCACATCGTCCCATCACAATCAACATCAACACTCAACAATCAATGCCACTTAGACCAATATAGGGCCTAGATGAAAACGTGACCTCACAATGAATATCTACACAACTCAATGGCCCAAGATCAGTCATCAATCCACTCAAGTCTTAATATTCTCATATCTCATAGTACAACAACAACAATAATCCAGTATAATCCCATAAGTGGGGTCTGAGAGGGTAGTGTGTACGCAAGCCTTACTCTTACCCTGAGGGTAGGGAGGTTATTTTTGATAGATCCTTGACACAAGAAGATGAAAAGAGATAATAGAACACTATCAGCAATGTAACACCCCGGAAAATTTCGAAGTATTTAAGTGTACAGCCCCTTAAAATTTCGCAAATGAATTCAAGGTTTCATGGTGCCGGAGTAGGTAATGCGTGTTTGAGGATTTTTGAAGCTCGAACTCTTTGGGTTGAACAATGCACCGGAAAGTAAAGGAAAATCTTTGGTGGAAAAGCGCGTTTATGCGGTCCATTATGCGACCGCATAATGGCCGCAGAAGTGAGGCAGGAGAGGGTTGGTCTGGGAGCAATTATGCAGTCGACTATGCTATCACATAACTATTTTGCGGTGCATTATGAGACCGCATAATAGTTATGCTGACCGCTTAGTGATCGTAGACACAGACCAATTTTTTCGTCATTTTGGACACCAATTATGCGACCACAGAACTTGTTCCGGAGCACCATTTTTGAGTTTTTAAAACCCGACCCTACTTTGTTAAATACACGCTTTGGGCCCTTTTTGAGCAAACATATAATGTTTTAGAAGGAAGGGAGAGTGTTTTAGAGGGAGAGGAAACCCTAGGCTAATTATTCATCAAGTCTTGCTCAATTCTTGGAAGATTAACAAGGAAAACCCACAAGTTCTTCATCTAAGAGGTAAGGTTCCATACCCTAGTTTTCAATTTCGAATTTGGGTAGAAGATGGTTGATTAGGAGTATGATTCTTGGGTATAAGAGTATTATCTATACTTACATGTACCAATAAGATTTGTGGGAAGATTGTTGAGCTTAAATAAGTAAGGATTGGGTTGTGTAGTGAAGGAAATCTTGTAGAAGAACCTTCTGGTTAAATTTGCACACCTAGTGTTTGATAAAATGCTCAAATGAGCTGAGACCATGAATATCTTCTTAATTATGGTTTAATTTTGTTATGTTTCAAAATAGATTGGGATTGCTAGAATTTTCGAAACGTTGTAATAATTTAAGGAAAGCTCAATTGAGGTATGCTGGCTAAACTTTCTCTCTTGGAATCGAACTCTATAATGTTCCCGTGAAGTATGGGTTGCGTATTAAAATATTGTGGCTTTGAATCGTATTTCAAATGAAATATAGTATGCCAAATTGTGTGAGGAAATTTCAATATTCTTAAGACTCTTAATTGCTCATATGTCTACCTAAAGTCTTGACTGGAAATGTATTATTGTTGATAACCTATAAAGATGGTTGGAAGTGAAATCAGTGAATTGGGGATATAAAGTGTGGCCAACATGCCAATAGTGAAAGTTATACTTGTGGCCAATGGTGCCAAGGAAATGAAATAATGTGAGAAAGATTATGAAATCAGCTTTGACTCAACTATTCCAAAATTGACTTCGATAATATAATTGGCTAAAAGCTTATGAACTCAAGTGATGCCCATATATGGTTGTTTTAGCTAATGCTATGCTTTGTAAGTATTGTTTCAATGTATTTTGCATTCTTACATATTCGTGAGTGGAAATTGTATATAATTTTAACTTGTGCTTCGATTGCCAATCATTTTACTCCATTTATTGGAAAGAAATCTGTTGTGTTTAAAGCCTTCATTACTAATAAATTTAAAGTTGTGATTTCCAGAATATTCTACTTGTTGATAATTATGATGATGATCTATGAAAGGGAAGAAATGAAAGTGTAGAATATGAAATACAACCATTGCGCCATGAATAAAGAATCATATGTATGGCCAAGAGAGCCAATGAAATAATAATGTTGTAAGTGGTTGAAAGTACGGATTAAGTGATATGTGTTTTGAAAGGTTATGAGACGTACGTATTTGTACTTTTGTTTCCAATGTGTTATGAAATCCTGTGGACGGTCTATGAAACATATAGGAATATTGTGTTATGAAATCCTGCGGACGGTCTATGAAACACATAGGTATATTGTGATATGAAATCCTGTGGGCAGTCTATGAAAATCATAGGTATATTGTGATCCAAAATCCTGTGGATGGTCTATGAAACACATAGGTATATTCTGTTATGAAATCTTATGGACGGTCTATGAAACACATAGGTATATTGTGTTATGAAATCCTGTGGACGGTCTATGAAATGCATAGGTATATTGTGTTATGAAATCTTGTGGACGGTCTATGAAACACATAGGTATATTGTGATCTGAAATCCTGTGGACGATCTATGAAACACATAGGTATATTGTGATCCGAAATTCTGTGGACGGTCTATGAAACACATAGGTATATTGTGTATAAGAAGTATAGGTGTACGGTATGAATAAACACTATGGACGGTCTATGAAATGCATAAGTGTATAATATGATATGTGAACACTAATGACGGTCTAATGAGACACATTATTAATCCAGACAATAGGTGCCCCTTTTGTTGTCCTTGTTTGTATAGGTTGTTTCAATTACATTATATTATGTGTTCCATGTATAGATTATATGGGAATTCTATTTTGAAAGAGGGTTTCTAGCTATATATACTAGTACTATTTGACAGTACTAACGTCCCTTTTGCCGGGGGCGCTGCATCTTTAATGGATGCGGGTGGTTCTACAGTAGATGGCATTGATCAGTGATAGCAGTACACTCTTTTCAGCTAATTTAGTGAGCCCCACTTTATTTCGAGGTCATGTATCTTTTGTTTCTCATGTACTTTGTGGTTGAGGTATAGCCGGGGGCCTTGTTGCTGGCATTTCCATATTACTCTTCAGTTGTACTTAAAGGCTCCGTAGACAGGTTGTGGGTGGTATTTGATATTGGGATTGAAACTGTTGGTATTGGACAACATGTTTTTCATTAAATATATAAACTCGTACTATTTTGGAAATATTGAATGATGCTGTTAATGGGAATGAAATGGAAGCGGTTAATGAAATCTCATCAGTATTTGATTAACGGAGTACATCTCCTCTTTATTCAGGGATGAATTTGGGTAGAATGAAATCTAACAGGCTTGTGCAGTCGGGTTTACCCGGTCGCGCTCCCAGAGTTTGGGGCGTGACAAGCAACATAGGCCATAAAGATAGTACCAACGACCTAAGTATCACATCTCATAGTACCATATTAAACAATACCCCACAAAATATACTAACGTGCCACAACGCAGCTCAAACGATATCACACAAACAAAGACACTAATAACATATGAGNTGGACGGTCTATGAAACACATAGGTATATTGTGTTATGAAATCCTGTGGACGGTCTATGAAATGCATAGGTATATTGTGTTATGAAATCTTGTGGACGGTCTATGAAACACATAGGTATATTGTGATCTGAAATCCTGTGGACGATCTATGAAACACATAGGTATATTGTGATCCGAAATTCTGTGGACGGTCTATGAAACACATAGGTATATTGTGTATAAGAAGTATAGGTGTACGGTATGAATAAACACTATGGACGGTCTATGAAATGCATAAGTGTATAATATGATATGTGAACACTAATGACGGTCTAATGAGACACATTATTAATCCAGACAATAGGTGCCCCTTTTGTTGTCCTTGTTTGTATAGGTTGTTTCAATTACATTATATTATGTGTTCCATGTATAGATTATATGGGAATTCTATTTTGAAAGAGGGTTTCTAGCTATATATACTAGTACTATTTGACAGTACTAACGTCCCTTTTGCCGGGGGCGCTGCATCTTTAATGGATGCGGGTGGTTCTACAGTAGATGGCATTGATCAGTGATAGCAGTACACTCTTTTCAGCTAATTTAGTGAGCCCCACTTTATTTCGAGGTCATGTATCTTTTGTTTCTCATGTACTTTGTGGTTGAGGTATAGCCGGGGGCCTTGTTGCTGGCATTTCCATATTACTCTTCAGTTGTACTTAAAGGCTCCGTAGACAGGTTGTGGGTGGTATTTGATATTGGGATTGAAACTGTTGGTATTGGACAACATGTTTTTCATTAAATATATAAACTCGTACTATTTTGGAAATATTGAATGATGCTGTTAATGGGAATGAAATGGAAGCGGTTAATGAAATCTCATCAGTATTTGATTAACGGAGTACATCTCCTCTTTATTCAGGGATGAATTTGGGTAGAATGAAATCTAACAGGCTTGTGCAGTCGGGTTTACCCGGTCGCGCTCCCAGAGTTTGGGGCGTGACAAGCAACATAGGCCATAAAGATAGTACCAACGACCTAAGTATCACATCTCATAGTACCATATTAAACAATACCCCACAAAATATACTAACGTGCCACAACGCAGCTCAAACGATATCACACAAACAAAGACACTAATAACATATGAGATAGCATATAAAAAGTGCACAAAGACCGAGATATAATATACAAATATAATATTATGACTGAAAATATGACTATAGTTAAGGCAAACAGCTCGACCAAGCAAAATTAGCACTATTATGTCTCCAATAGATAAGCATATAGCCTCGACATGATTTCTAGCGATGTGGAGAAAATACAGTATCAAAGAGGCATGATAGCAAAACAAGGAACATAATAGTCTAAAGTCTATTCGGATCATGAATAACCATGGTTCACGCATATATGCTCGTCACCTCGTACATGCGTCACTCCTACATATAACAAACATCATAGCCAAGGGGGAAATTATCCTCAAGCAAAGCTTAGACAAGATATGAGAATCAATACTCCAAAAATTCCCTTTCTCTCATATCGGCCTCCGAACATGTCAAATCTAGCCAAAAATAACTCAATAATATCAAACAAGTCTATATGAATCAATTCCAAGCAATAAAGCTTCGATCTTTATTCAATTCTCAAAAAGTCAACGAAAGCCAATTCGACCCACATGGTCAAAATTCGAGTCAAGGGTAGATTCAGACTATCCATAATTCTATAAGTCCAAATATATGATTAGATTCCAAAATCGAGTCCAAATAGACTCCCAAATCCTTAATTTCTACACTCTTATGCTGTAGGAAAAACTCCTAAATGTTTCTCGAAATTTCATTTTTATGTGTTAATAATCCATGTTGATTCTTGAAATAATACAAAAAATGAGTACAAATCACTTTCCTCAAAGTTTTGTATGAAAGTCTCCTTGGAAATCGCCTTTCTCCAAGTCTAGGGTTCAAAATATGTTAGAATTGACTAAACTCCTAAAATGGGAACTTAATATAATCTGCCTAGTACTAATCTTCACGAACGTGGCCTAAGCCTCGCGTTCGTGAAGCACAATCCTACTACTGACTCCAAAGTATTCTTCACAAATGCAGAACACACCTCGCTTATGCGAAGCGTAGGTGCCCAGAACTACACGAAAGTCCACTATACTGCGATCGCGAATGCTAACTTCCATCCTGCCTCCCATGCTTCGCGAACGTGACCACTGAAGCGCAAATGCAAAGGCCATTAACCAAAACACATTGCGAATGGGACCTCCTATCCGCGAACGCAAAGAACAAAATACTGCTGCCTTAAAATAACCCTCCGCGATCGGGAGACATGCTTAGAAATCGTGAAGCACACCAGACACCAGCAAACAATCTACAACCTCAATAAGTTCCGGGTGGCCCGCAACTCACTTGATCCACCTAGGACCCCATCCAGTCATACAAACAAGTCTGTAAATACTACATGGACCTATACAAAGCCTCAAAATACATACGAAACCATCACATCTATGAATCAAAGATCAAACCATAAATTGAACACCTCTTAAGTTCATAAGCTTCTAAGCTTCCAATCAAGAGATCGATTCACGCCTAATCATTTCGAATTACATCCAAACTTCGCACACAAGCCTCAAATAACCTACTCCAACTTCCGGATCAATAATTCAAACCCGACATAATCAAAGTCAACTCATGATCAAACTTAGAAACTCTCTAGAATGTCAAGTTGCCAACTTTCGGCAATTAGAGCCAAAATATCCTAGAAACCTCCAAATTCAAATCTGGACATACGCCTAAGTCCAAAATCACCATAATAATATATTGGAATCATAAAAATACCAAGACAAGATTGTTATAAGTAAAAGTTAAACCTCAGTCAACTCTTACAACTTAGGATTCCAACAATAGAAATAAGTATTCCAATTCACTCCATAACCTTTTTGAAACCAAACCAACTATCCCAGCAAGCCATACAATAACAATCAAGCATATATGAAATATCAAATACGGAAATGAGGCTCAAATATACAAAACGGTCGGTTAGGTTGTTACAAAGTGACTCCATAATCATGAAATATCACGACCCAAAATCCACCTAGTCGTGATGACACCTAACCTAACCATCTTGGTAAGCCAAACAACCGTCAACCACTATAATGAAGATCACAAATATTCAATAGATAAAATAGCTGAGTTTTCATACAATAACCCAAGGATTGGTAGTACAACTCATGAGCCACTAAGATTTAAATTTACAAAGCTAGTACACAATAAATACAATATCTGTTTGGAATATACATAAACAGAGTAAGAATCTGAAACAACCAAGGACAAGTGGTCGCTCTATCCGGAAAGAAGGTACATCTTCAATGTCAGCTCCCATCATCCATAGTGTCACGACCCAACTCCAACCGGAGCCGCGACGGTGCCTAACACTACTTGCTAGGCAAGCCAACAAATAACATAATAACTATAAATTTGAATAAACATGGTTAAATAAACTACACAGTGGAAATATCATAAATATTTTCTAAAAATAATAACAACACTGCTATAACCGTCCCAACGATCTGGTGTCAATGAGTACATGAGCACTACTAAATGTCAAAATACAAAACCAAATCCGCAATACAACTGTCTGGACAATAGAACAGTAATAAAGTAAATAAATGAAAGAGAACTTCAAGGTTCACATAACAGTTACCTCATAGTCTCCCCAGTACTAATACCAACACGGCTCTAGCAATCACCATGTTCGGAAGTACCTACATCTGCACACGAAGTGCAGAGTGTAGTATGAGTACAACTGACCCCATGTACTCAATAACTAACAAATCTAACCTTCAGCTAAAAGCAGTGACGAGCTCAGAAGAAACAGTCAGAGACAAATATTAATAACAACACATGATATAATGATGTCGGGAATAGTAAATATCTCAAGAAATTATCATGTTCAGCTTGTTCACGTTAGAGTAATTTAGACATGCTTCCAAGTATAATAGTTAAACCCCCATACAGATAAGAACATTTCAATTACCAGCTAGCATGAGAAAAATACATCTATATGATTACATGTCAAATATGCATGTCAAGTAAATGATTTCACAATGATAACCTTAAGAACTCTCTCTCTCTCTCTCTCAACTTACTCAAGTGCCTGACTCACATTCCCACTTCCTCTCTCTCACACACATACAATCACTCAGTGCTGTACGGGTTCCTGGAATCAATGCCCCTCTCTAAAGCACTTGTATATATATCACTGCACCAACTCTCACTACTGGTATGTCAGACTCCGGATAGGTGGATCCTGTCCAAGCACTAATCAAAAGTCAATAAGGCCTGCTGCGACTTGAAACCCAAATAATAATAAAGCTAGTATGGCCTGCTACGGCGTGCAGCCTGATCCACAATAACAATAAAGCCAATATGGTCTACACCGTGCAGCCTAATCTACAATAGCACTCTCAACACGGCTCTAAAGACCGCCTCAGTCATCAACCTCTAAAGTCTCAAGGGCTCACAATCTCGTATCACTCAGCCCAAACAATACCACATAAGGCAAACAACAACAACGAGTGATATAACAATAAATAATGAACATATTCTGAGATAAAATATATAATAAAGAGTCATTACTGAGTGTATAGCTTGTAGTTAAATCAGTTAGCTCAAAATAGCAGAAATAGCCTCATTAGGTCTGAACCAAATAAGCACATAGCCTAAACATGAGTACTAATGTGAATCCCAGCTCAAATAATCAAACAGGAAATGAAAACATGGATATAACAAGACGTGACAGCAAAATAAGTCTGATAATACTCTAACAGTCAACTCGAATCATGAACACGCCGGTGCATGCCCATTCACCCGTCACCTAGCATGTACGTCACCTCAATACATCGCATGTACATATTTCCCAAGGATAATTAACCTCAAATCCAAGTTTAGATATGTTACTTACCTAAAAGCGCACAAATTAATACTTAAAAAATCTGTTGCCATGCGAATCGGCCTCGGAGCGACTCGAATGTAGTCAAAGCAACTTAATATCATCAATAATAGCCATAGGAAACAATCTCACACAATAAAGCTAAGGTCTTTATTCAAAATAAAAAAGTCAACCCCGGGACCACACCCAGAAACCCCATAAAATTCATAAATTCTGAACACCCATTCAATTACGAGTCCAACCATACCGTTTTCATCCAATTCTAACCACAAATCGACTCTCCAATCACCAAATCATACTCTAATTTCACATAATCTAGGTGTAATAATCAATTGTTAATCAATACTTTATCAACAAAAATGATTAAACTTCACTTACCTCTTCAATTATGGTGAAAAGCACTCCAAAAATCGCCCTTAGCTGAGTTCTAAAACTCTCCAATTGAGAAAACACCCAAACCCATCAAATATAATAACCTGCCAGCGATTCTGCATCTGCGGCACAGGTGTGGCCACAATAGCGCTTATGCGATTACCCTTTAGCCTCTGAGCTTCCGCATCTACGGAAAATGTTTTGCATCTGCGAGTCCGCTTCTGCGGACTCCCTCCGCACCTATGAACTCTTAAGCACCCAGCCTTTTCCGCATCTGCAAACAACTTAGCACTCCTGCGCTTCCACATCTGCGGCTCCCCATTTGTAACTGCGACCCCTAGCTTGCCCAGCCTTCTCCGCTTCTGTGATACATCTGCCGCTTCTGCGGCTTCGCACTTACGGCCAATCCATCGCAAGAGCGAATGAGCATCAGAAAACTTCAGCAATCTCTTAAGTCCAAATATGATCCATCAACCATCCAAAACACACCCAGGTCCCCAGGACCCCGTCCAAACAAACCAACAAGTCCGAAAATACAATATGAACTTGCTCGAAGCCTCAAATTACATCAAGCAACACCAAAACTAAAAATCGCAAGTCAATTCAAGCCTAATAAACTAATGAACTTCCAACTTCATGTCGAACCATATCAAATTACCTCCAAATGACCTCAAATTTTACATGCAAGTCCCAAATGACACAACAGACCTAACCGAACTCCCGGAACAAAAATTTGGACCCGATACCAATAAAGTCAACTCCTTGTCAAACTTCTCAACCTTCCAAACCTTCAACTTTTCAAGTTTCGCCAAAAAGCACCGAATCATCCTATGGACCCCCAAATCAACATCCAGACATACGCCTAAGTCCAAAATCACTATACGAAGCTATCTGAATTATCAAAACACCATTCTGAAGTAGTCTACAAGGAAGTCAAACTCTGGTCAACTCTTTTAACCTTGGAGACTAAGTATCCCAATTCACCCCGAAACCAATCCAACCACCCCAAAAAGTCACATAACCACCAATGAATGTATAAGAAGCAATAAATAGGGGAACAGGGATACAATTCACAAAAATGACTGGCCATGTCATTACACTCTTCCCCTCTTAAATAAACATTCATCTTCGAACGGGTCTAGAATCATACACGGAGTCTCAAAAAGGTGAGGATATCTGATCCGTATATCCTGATCAGTCTCCCATCTAGCCTCCTCGACCGGCTAACCTCTTTATTGAACTTTCACTCATGCTATATCCTTTGACCTCAAATTTCGAACCTGTTGATCAAAAATGGCTACCGACTTCACATTATAAGTCAAATCCTTATCTAACTGCACTGTACTAAAAACCAAAACATGTGACGGATCACTATAATACTTCTAGAGCATCAAAACATGAAACACTAGGTGAACTCCCAATAGACTAGGTGGCAAGGCAAGTCTGTAGGCCACCTTTCCAAGTCTCTCAAGCACCTGAAAAAGGCCAATATACCGAGGGCTTAACTTGCCCTTCTTCCCAAACCTCATTATACCCCTCATGGGCGAAACTCTGAGCACAACCTTCTTACCCACCATATATGAAACATCTCCGACCTTTCGGTCCGCATAACTCTTCTGTTTGGACTGTACTGTACGAAGCTGCTTCTGAATCACCTTAGCCTTCTCCATAGAATCACGAACCAAATCAGTGCCCAATAATCTAGTCTCCCTAGGCTTGACCAACCAACCGGAGAGCGAGACCACTTTCCGTATAAGGCCTAATAAAGAGCAATCTGTATACTCGACCGATACTTGTTGCTATAGGCAAACTCTACGAGCGGTAGAAATTGATTCCAGGAACCTCCAAAATCCATAACAGAAGCACGTAACATGTTCTCTAAGATCTAAATAGTGCGCTCAGACTGTTTGTCTGTCTGGAGATGGAATGTTGTACTCATCTGGACCCGTGTGCCCAACTCTCGCTGTACCACTCCCAAACCTGCGATGTGAACTACATGCCTTAGTCAGAAATGATGGAAATAGGCATGCCATGCAGGCAAATAATCTCCTGAATGTAAATCTGAGCTGAGCGCTCTGAAGAATAGGAAGTCATCACTTGAATGAAGTATGCAGACTTAGTAAAACGGTCCACAATAACCCAAACTATGTCATATTTCTTCAGGTCCGTGGTAAGCCTACCTCAAAATCCATAGTGATGCGCTCCCACTTCCACTCAAGTATCTCCAATCTCTGAATCAAACCTCCTTATTTCAGATGCTCATACTTTACTTGTTGATAATTCAAACACTGAGAGACATAAGCAACGATATCTTTCTTCATTCTTTACCACCAATAGTGCTATTTTAAGTCACAATACATCTTCATGACACGCGGGTGAATGGAATAGCGTGAGCTGTTAGCCTCCTCAAGGATCAAATCTCTCAACCCATCAATATCTGGAACACAAACCCGTCCTTGAAGCCGCATAACCCCATCATCACCAATCACAACCTCCTTAGCACCACTCTGCTGTACCATGTCTTTCAACACCTACAAGTGAGGATCATCAAACTGGCGAGCCTTGATACGCTCCAACAACGATGATTGATCACATCACAAGCAAGAACCCAACTAGGCTCCAAAACATCCATTCTCACAAACTGATTGGCCAAAGCCTGAACATCTATCGCTAGTGGCCTCTCTGCTACCGGTCAGTATGCCAAGCTACCCATACTCTCCGCCTTCCTACTCAATGCATCGGCAACCAGATTGGCCTTTCCCGAATGATATAATATAGTGATATCATAATCTTTTAGCAACTCCAATCATCTCCGCTCCAACAAATTAAGGTCCTTCTGCTTGAATAGGTGTTGGAGACTCTGATGGTCAGCATAGACCTAACATGGAACACCATACAGATAGTGCCTTTAAATCTTTGGCGTGTGAACAATGGCTGCCAACTCTAAGTCATGCACATGGTAATTCTTCTCATGAACCTTCAACTGCCGAGATGCATAGGCAATCACCCTACCATCCTACATCAATACTGCGCCAAGCCCAATACACGATGAAGCATAATACACTGTGTAAGATCCCAAACTTGTAGGCAATACCAACATCGAGGCTGTAGTTAAACTAGTTTTGAGCTTCTGAAAGCTCATCTCACACTCATCAGACAATCTGAAAGGAGCAACCTTCTGGGTAAACATAGTCAAAGGTGCATCAATAGATGTGAAACCCTCCACAAAACGGTGATAATATCCGGCCAAACCAAGGAAACTCCGAATCTCCGTAGCTGAAGACAATTTGAGCCACCTCTTAACTGCTTCAATCTTCTTTGGGTCTACCTTGATCCCTTCATAGACACCACTGCCCCAAGAACGCCACAAAATCAAGCCAAAACTCACACTTAGAGAATTTAGCATAAAACTTATTCTCCTTCAAAGTTTGGTGTACAACCCTCAGATGGTGTTCATGATCCCCCCGGCTGCGAGAATACACCAATATGTCGTCAATGAACACGATTACGAATGAGTCAAGATATGACTGGAATACACTATTCATCAGGTGCATGAAGGCTACTGGGGTATTAGTCAGCCCAAAAGACATCACATGAAACTCGTAGTGGCCATAGCCTGTCCTGAATTCCATAATCAAAATATCTGACTCCCGGATCTTTAGTTGATGATACCTAGACCTCAAATCAATCTTCGAAAACACTCAAGGACCCTGAAGCTGATCATATAAGTCATCAATGTGTGGTAGAGGGTATTTGATCTTAATTGTAACTTTGTTCAGTTGCCTGTAGTCAATCCACATCCTTATAGTACCATCCTTCTTCTATACAAATAGAACCGACACACCCCAAGGCGATACACTAGGTCCGATTAATCCCTTATCAAGAAACTCCTGAAGCTATTCCTTTAATTTCTTCAACTCCGCTGGTGCCATATGATACAGTGCAATAGAGATGCGATGAGTGCCCGACATCAAGTCAATACCAAAATCGATGTCCTGATCAAGCGGCATGCCCGATAGATCTACTGGGAACACATCTAGAAATTCTCTCACTACCGAAACTGACTCAATGGTAGGAGTTTCAGCACTAAAGTCCCTCACAAAGGCTAAATAAGCCAAGCATCCTTCTCAACCATTCGTTGAGCCTTTTAAGTGTGAAATCACTCTACTAGGAACATAATCTAGGGAACCTCTCCACTCTAACCTCGACACCCCTACCATCACCAACATCATGGTTTTATTGTGACAATCAAGGATGACATGATATGGTGACAACTAGTCCATGCCTAATACCACATCAAAATCAACTATGCTAAGCGATAAAAGATAAACTCTTATCTCATAATGCCCAATAGTCACCACACATAACCGATATACATGGTCTACAATAATAAAATCACCTACCGGCGTAGATACATAAATAGGCATAACGTAAGAATCACGAGGCATGTCCAAATAACGAGCAAAGTACGATGATACATATGGATAAGGGAACTAGGGTCAAATAATACTGAAGCATCCATGTGGCACACTGAAACAATACATGTGATCACTACGTCTGAATCAACTACCTTTGGCCTGGCAGGAAAACCATAGCATCGAGCCTGACCACCACCAGATCGACCTCCTCCTTTGAGGTGACCTCGAGCTGCCTGAGTCCCACCCCGATCTCGCTGAGCGGGTGGTGTAGTAACTTGTGCGGTAGTCATGACCTGACCTTCTCACATACCTAACTCCCCACACTCGAAGTAACCTCGATCTAGGGATGGCTCCACGGCCTGAGCCAGACCCCGAGAACTTGAATAACTACTGGAAGAACCCAAAACTAATAAACCCCAAACTGATGAGGCATGGTATGAACTTTGAGCTAAGAGTGCACTAAAAGTTGACTGAACTGGAAGAGTGATGTATGAACCATGGCTAGCTGATGAACCACGATGAACTGGATGAGCCATCTGAGTCGGCTTAAAAAGACGACCTCTGCTGTGATGTGACTGACCTCCAGATGAGGTACCACTGAAACCACCTGAACCACAGGGCCTCTCCCCCCCCCCCCCCCCCCCCCCCCACGTTCAAGCCTGCCAATATGCTCCAAGCGCCTAGACATTTCGACCAACTGGTCAAACCTAGTATTTTTCTCAGCCTCTCGATCCAAACTATAGCATAGGCTATAGTTGAGGCCATCAATGAACCTCCAACCCTCTCTCTCTCTCAGTAGGAATCAACCATACTGCATGATGAGCCAAATATTCAAATCGCATCTCATACTAAGTCATAGTCATACCCTCCTGGCGTAGCTGCTCAAACTGCCTACGCAACTCCTCTCTACGAGTCTGGGGGAACAAACCTCTCTAAGAAGAGAACTGAGAACTCATGCCACGTAAATGGTGCTGCGCCGGTTAGCATGTTCAACTAATAAGCCTGCCACCATCGGTAAGCTGCCCCTCTCAGCTGAAATATAGTAAATGCAACCCCACTAGTATCCAAAAGACCTGTTGTGCAAAAAATACGCTGACACCTATCTAGAAAATCCTAAGCATCCTCTGACTTTGCTCCGCTAAACTCTGGAGTCTTAAGCCTTCCAAACCGCTTCAATCTCTTTCACTCCTCATCACTCATAGGCAAACATACCGGTGTCTGAAGTCTCTATGCTAGCTGCTCTAGAGTACGGGCGGCGGGAGTTTGGGCACCTCCCCCAGCCTATGAGGTGGTTGGTGCAGCTTGAGTTGAAACCGTATGAGCCAGGCTTGTGAACACAGTCAAAATCTAGGCTAAGGCCTACTAAATGCCAGAAATAATGATAGGCACTGCCAGTGCCTGAGCTGGTCCCACCGGTTCAACAATATCTAGTACTTGCTCCTCAGCCGGAGCAACTGGTGGCTCCACAATTGCTACTTTGGCTATAGTAAGAACAACCTCGGCACCGCCCTCTCGTAGCCCTGAGTGGTGGTGCTGGTGCCTGATCAGTCGAGCGTGTCCTTACCATCCGCGAGAGGATAGAAGAATAGAGGTTCAGATTTTAAAATTAATAAATCCGCACGACAAGAATGCAAGAAATTGAAGTTTCCTAATAGTTCGGTATCCTCTCGAAGATAAGTACAGATGTCTCTATACCAATCCACAAGACTCTACTAAACTTGCTCATGACTCGTGAGACCTAAGAAACCTAGTGCTCTGATACCAACTTGTCACGACCCGACTCCCATTGGAGCCGCGGTGATACCTAACACTACTTCCTAGGAAAGTCAACAATCACATAATAACTATGAATTTGAATAAACATGGTTAAAAAACTAAACAGTTGAAATATAATAAATATCTACTAAAAATAATAACAACACTGCTACAATCGTCCCAATGATCTGGTGTCAATGAGTACATGAGCTCTACTGAATGTCAAAATACAAAACCAAATCCTCAACACAACTTCCTGGACAATAGAACATTAATAAAGGAAATAAATAAAAGAGAACTTCAAGGTCTGCGAACGACATAACAACTACCTCGTAGATTCCCAAGTACTGGTACTAACAGGGCTCTAGCAATCACTATGTCCGTAAGTACCTGGATCTGCACACGAAGTACAGAGTGTAGTATGAGTACAACCAATCCCATATACCCAATAAGTAACAAACTTAACCTTGGGCTAAAAGCAATGACGATCTTAGAAGAAACAGTTAGATACAAATATCAATAACAACATTGGATATAGTGATGATAAGAACATTAAATATCTCAAGAAATTATCTTGTTCAACTCGTTCACAGTACAGGATTTTAGACATGCTTCCAACTATAACAGTTAAAGCCCAATACGGATAAGAACATTTCAATAATCAGCTAGCATGATGAAAATATATCTCTATGCTTACATATCAAATATGCATGTCAAGTAAATGATTTCACAGTTATAACCTCTAGAACTCTCTCTCTCAGCTCACTCAAGTGCATGTCTCACGTTCCCACTTCATTAGACACACACAATCACTCAGCACTGTATGGGTGCCTCGCATCAATGTCCCTCACCAAAGCATGTGTATATATTTCACTAGGCCTGCGCTCACTGCTGGTATGTCAAACTCTGGAGGGGCCGATACTGCGCAAGAGCTAATAAAAGCCAATAAGGCCTGCTGCAGAGTGTAGCCTCATCCAAATAATAATAAAACCAGTATGGACTGCTGAAATGTGTAGCCCGATCCACAATAACAATAAAGCCAATATAGCCTACTGCGGCGTGCATCCTGATCCACAATAGCACTCTCTACACGGCTCTAAAGCCCGCCTCAATCATCAACCTCTCAAGTCTCAAAAGCTCACAATCTCGTATCACTCAGCCCAAACAGTACCACATAAGGCAAACAACAACAACGAGTGATATAACAATAAATAATGAACATATTCTGAGATATAATATACAATGAAGAATCATTACTGAGTGTATAGCTTGTAGTTAAATCAGTTAGCTCAAAATAGCAGAAATAGCCTCATTAGGTCTCAACCAAATAAGAACATAGCCTAAACATAATTTCTAATGTGAAACGCAGCTAAGATAATCAAACAGGAAAGGAAAACATGGATATAACAAGTGTGACAGCAAAACAAGTCCAGTAATAATCTAAAAGTCAACTAGGACCATGAACATGCGGTGCACGCCCGCACACCCGTCACCTAGTATGTACGTCACCTTAATACATCTCATATACATGTTTCTTAGGAATAATTTCCCTCAAATCCAAGTATACATATGTTACTTACCTCAAAGAGCGCAAATCAATACTCCAAATAGCCCTTGCCACACGAATCGGTCTCCCAACGAATCAAATCTAGTCAAAGCAACTTAATATCATCAATAGTAGCCATATGAATCAATCTCACACAACAAAGCTAAGGTCATTATTCAAAATCAAAACGTCAACCTAAAACGTGAACCCCAGGCTCGCACCCTGGATCCTGACAAAATTTACAAATTCTGAACACCCATTCAATTACTAGTCCAACCATACCATTTTCATCCAATTCTAACCAAACATCGACCCTAAAATCAACAAATCTTACTCTCTAACATCATAGCCTAAAATCCCCAAATTCCTCCTTAATTTCACATAAGTTAGGCGTAATAATCAATTGGCAATCGATAGTTATCAACAAAAGTGACTAAACTTCATTTACCTCCTCAATTATGATGAAAAGCACTCCAAATATCTCCCTTAACCGAGTTCCAAAACTCTCCAAATGAGAAAACACCCAAACCCTTTGAATATAAGAACCTGCTAGCGATTCCGCAATTGCGGTCACATAACCGCATCAGCGGTCTCGTAAGCGCAGCCAAAATAGTGCTTATGCGATTACCCTTCAGCCTCCGACCTTTCGCATCTGCGAGTCCGCTTCTGTGGACACCCTCCGCACCTGCGAACTCTCAAGCTCCTAGCCTTTTCCGCATATGTAGACTACTTAGCGCTCCTGCGCTTCCGCATATGGAACTACCCGTCCGCAGCTATGAACCCTGCCTTGACCAGTCTTCTCTGCTTCTGCGATATATCTACAGCTTCTGCGGCTTCGCACCTGTGGTCAATCCATTGCAGGTGCAAATGCACCAAGCATCTGAAAACTTCAGCAATCTCTTAAGTCCAAAGATGCTCCATCAACCATCTGAAACACACCTCGGGCCCCGTCCAAACATACCAACAAGTCCTAAAACACAATATGAACTTACTCAAAATCTCAAATCAAATCAAACAACCAAAAATATGAATCATGCATCAATTCAAGCCTAATGAACTACTGAGTTTCCAACTTCTAAAACTCATGCCGAACCATATCAAATCAAATCCAAAATGACCTCAAATTTTGTATGAAAGTCCCAAATGACATAACAGACCTAACCCATGTCATGGAACTAAAATCCTGACCTAATATTAAAAAACTTAACTCCCGGTCAGACTTCTCAACCTTCCAAATCTTCAACTTTTCTACTTTTGCCAAAAAGCACTGAATCATCCTACGGACCCTAAAATGAATATCCAAATATATTCCTAAGTTACAAAATCACCATATGACGCTATCAGAATCATCCAAATACCATTCTGGAGTCATCTACATTGAAGTCAAACTCCGATCAACTCTTTCAACTTAAACATCTAACCTTGGGACTAAGTGTCCCAATTTATTCTGAAACCAATCCTGAAACCAATCCAACCATACAGCAAGTCACATACCCATCAATGAACATAGAAGAAGCAATAAATAGGGAAACAAGACTACAATACACAAAAATGACTGACGGGGTCGTTACACACAATATCTCAGCTCCAAGATCTGCACATGCACATAAGATGTAGAAGTGTAGTATAAGTACAACCGATCCCATGTACTCATCAAATATTATAAATAACCCCGGTGAGGTAATAAAGGCGAGAATTGTCACTGGTACTCACTAACAACCTGCTCACTTCATAAATTTCACAAGTACGCAGCAGTAATATTATCAAGTCATAAATCAGAGATAAATCCACCTCTATGCACAAGGATAATGTAACATGTTCTTTTTCAGTTATCAATCAAGCATATAGAGAAGATACGCATGAAACACCAGACAATCCTTTATCAGTTACATATAGTGAAGATATACATGAAACCTCAATTAATCCTTCAACAATTGCATATAGAGAAGATATGCATGATTAAACAAGTCAAGTCACACAGTTCACATATGGAGAATATATGTATTGTGTCTCATTTCATCAAGTAAGGTAGTATATAGAGAAGATATGCATAAAGGCATGTATATACCCCAGAGATACTCTTGACTGCGAAGCTAAGTTGCAGCCACACGATTGGCAGAACGTTGGTGACGAGGTTTGCAATTGTCTGTTCCGGGGTCCGTTGCGACGGAGTGGTGATGCGAATTGCTTTGTTGGAGAAGTTTGTAGTTTGATATATATAGGGTTCCAGTGGGCGAAGCTGACATTCGATTTGTACAGGGTGCTTCGATTGATTGAGCTGACGGTTTGCTATATACAGGACTTCGATTGGCGAAGCTGACATTCGATATATACAAGATGCTCCGATTGATTGAGTTGACAGTTTTCTATATATAGAACTTCAATTGGTGAAGTTGACAGCTCGTTTTGTACAAGATTCTCCGATTAGGTGAGTAGACGATTTGCTATGTACAAGTTTCCGTATCATCTATCTGATTCCGAGGTACCTGCAAAGGATTCAAAAGTTAGCTTTAGTTGTACCAGAAGAATTTGAGTAAAGGAGAAAGAGGGATGATCTTAGTAGGGGGAAGTTGGTTTGTGTCGACCACAATGTTGGTTTGCCCCGGCCTTGAACATGATCGTGCCGCGAAGTCCGATAGATGGAACAAATTACGGTATATATGTATATTTTGTTTTAGCAAATATTTTGAAAACAATTTATTTTTAAGGCAAATGCAGTCGTTCTAGAATATGACATGTTATAAAAGGTTCACCACACGTGAGCGTATCTTCTTGAAAACTTCATCCTGTTAATGTTGGCTTTCGTTAAGCTTCTGACAACATGGCAGCTTGCTGTCGCCACACGTGTTACTAATGTTATGATCGAACACTTTCAGGTTGCCTACGTATCCAAAATGGAATCAGGCCTGCACGTAGTTCATGGGTTATGATGAAATATTTTGAAAATGACCAAGCCTGACTCAGGCAACCTATGTATCCAAATGGAATCATGTCAAAGCATAGTTCGATTACAATAGATGAAAAGTGATGAGATTAAGAATGAAAAAGGCCGAGTCTAACTCAGACAACCTACGTATCTAAGTGGAATCAGGCCAGCACGTCGTTTAATTACAAAAGACGACTGCATCCGATGAGGATTGCCTACGTATTCCTTTATGAGGAAATCAAGTCGGCGTAGTTCCTGAGCAACATACAAA
>AWOL01S0021840.1:89433-123731 GCA_000715115.1 Nicotiana otophora | reverse complement strand
AAAAAAAAAAAAATATTCGTTGCTTTTGGGAGATATTAGCAGACAAGATAAAAAATTGAAAAAACTATGAATTAGGGTTTAAATCAATAAAAAAATGTCTTTACTTTTAAATTTAATACTTTTGAGTTTCTTTTTAAACCTTTTGAGTAATTACCAAACTGATTTTTGAGAATTTGGGTATTATATGAAGGACTAATTCAATAAATTTTATTTTAATTTGAAAAAGTCTCTGGGGCTTACTCCTTGCTAAAAAAACGTGTCACGAACACCCGGATGTACGCTCTGAACGCCCGGACGTACGCCCCAAATTGCGGGACGTACGCCTCTTGAGACTTTCGCCCCACACCATCGCCCCGGGGCGTTTTTGGTATGCCTTCCTCCGGGACTCGCCCCAAAAACGCTTTTTAAAATAGAGGTGTTAGCTGTATAACTATCTCAAACCGATTGTAATTCTTTTGCTCAGATGAATAAAATGCTGCACAAAATTGATTATATATAAAATAAAATATAATAATATAAAATTGTTTCTACATGCAATAAAACGTGGTCTAGCATTTAAATGAATAACAATAATAGTAGTAGTAGTAGGTGCTAAGAGTAGGTAAGAAACGACGCTTTCTCTCATCACTATCATCCTTATTAAGATGATCGGAGTAGTGGCAGAAACAAAATTTTTATTGAAAATTTATAAAATAAAATAAATAAATATGCAAAAAATCTAATATGATTTAACATATAATATATATATGTATATACCTTAAAAAATAATTTAATAGTGTAATTTTCGATAAAGCGAATTTGGTTGCACCCCTTCTGCTTATCTAGCTTCATCCGTGAACCTCATGTATAAAGGATTAAAAAAAGGTATGTAAAAGATACTAGAGAGAGATCTGTCTTTATATAGAAATTAGAAGCTTGACCTTTCAAAGGCAACAGTTGCTCCTTAAAAATATTATGTATTAGGTTATTGTTATAAATATAATTATATTTAAGGTGAATGTCTATATTTTAGAGAAATTATAGGGTATGCTACTTGGTGACTAAGTCACTTTTTCCTTATAAATAGAGGGATTCTATTCCATTGCAATTCATCCCAAAATTAATAAAATTACCTCTCTCTTTTTCTTGCAATATTCTTCTTTTCTTAATTGTTTTATTTTAGTTTATTAGCACGAGACTCTACCGTCTCAATAAGCTCATTGAGAAGACTAAAGAATAATTCTTCTCCTCTTTTAACGATGACTGATATTATGAAACGAAAGTTCATTGCCCTTGAAATTTCGGGCAAGAATTATATGTCATGGGTTTTAGATGCTGAAATCCATTAAGATGCTTTGGGTCTTCGAGACGCCATTAAAGATAAAAATAAAACATCTACCCAAGACTGTGCTAAGGCATTGATTTTCTTGCGCCATCACCTTGATGAAATGTTGAAAATAGAATATCTCACAGTCAAAGATCCACTTATTTTGTGGAATATTTTAAAGGAAAGATATGACAACTTAAAGTTGGTCACACTTTCACAAGCATGATATGATTAGACTCATTTGAGGCTTCAAGACTTTAAGTATGTTTTTGAATATAATTCGGCGATGTTCAGAATTACTTCTAAATTGAAACTCTTTGGAGATAGTATCATTGACTATGATATGCTTGAAAAAATGTACACAACGTTTCATGCCTCCAATATGGTCCTGCAACAGCAGTACCGAGAGAAAGGTTTCAAGACGTACTCTGAGTTGATTTCTCTCTTCCTTGTGGCTGAACGAAATAACGACTTGCTCATGAGAAATCACGATAATCGACCTACTGGGTCTACACTATTGCCCCAAGTGAATGAGGTGTATTCCCATTATGCTAAGCGTGGAAAAGGCCGTGGCCCTTGTTTAAAAAATGAGTAACAATTAAATTTGTACGCGATTTAAAGGATATGTGATTTAATTTAACATGAATGATCTAAGAACAAAATAATTAAATTAAAGATAGATAAAACGATCAAACCAAACGCGATGGAACAATTAAGCCTGGTTTAAGTTGAACACTAAAAACTGGATCCAATCAACCCCTCGATACAGGCTCAGTTGTAACTAAAGAAAAGAGGAACTGAAGAACACTTTGAACAATAGCTAGAAGACAAAAATAAATTTTATTACTTTGATATGAGTGCCAGTAATAGTTTAAAATGAAAAATCTCTCCCTTTTATATAATAGGGGAGTTTCAATCCCATTACAAGTCTAAATAAGGTAAAAATCTTCTCTTTTCGATAAATGTCAATCTGCAATTAATATCGGACGGAATTTGAGCCATAATATCTTCTTGAGGGCGGATATTACGGCTCCTTGCTCATCATTTTAACCGCTTCTCTTTTTCTTTAGTCTAGAAACTTCACTCTGCCCGGATCCGATGTTTAGTCGTATCTAATCTCGGATGCACCGTTCGTCCTCCCCGAGCTCCGAAACGAGGAACCCTTCGGCTTCACTCACGGTTGCGTCAGATCATACTTTCCTCTTGTTTCTTTACAGGTAAATCCGGACCCGTACACAAAGAGTACCCTCACTTTTCGGAGAGTAGATTTATCGAAGCTGCAAGAAGTGATTAATTGGCCCCGGTTCCTTTCTTCGTACGGTGCAATTAGGTCGACGAGTCAGTGAAACATCCCATTAACCATGTCGTTTGGACTTCAAACACGTGTCGGCCACCGGTTGAACGTCGTTGAATGCGAAACGTCACGCATTAATTATCTCCCCTCCATAAAAGCTTCGGTTCTTTTTTCACTTTTTTACTTTCCGATCTCAAACCTTGTTAAGTTACCCCCGAATGTTTTACTTGCTCATAATCCCTTCAAATTCTCATACATTGTTCTTAACATATTCATATCTTTATCTTCCCATCTTCAAATCTTTATACTTTGTCCTAGAATCTTCAAGTTTGACCTTCAAACCTTCATTCTCATCTTCAAACCTTCATGCCTTAATCTTCATACATTCATATTCCCAGAATTCGATGGAAAAAACTTCGAAGTCTATGCTCCAATAGATCGCTCCTTCAACTTCTAACCCGACCACAGATATCGAGGTGGTCGTACTTGAAGCGGCCTCGGAACCTCATCTAAAGAATTTCATCCCCGGAGGATGCTCTATAGAGAACGATTTTAAGGTCGAAAAAGCCTCCATGTAAGGGGACCGAGGTGAAGAAGTGTAGAGGTACATATGCTCCATTACCGATGACATGCTCCCGACAGTTTGGGAGGACTGCAAGTAGTAGGGCAAGGAAGTGGTCATCCCTGGACCCGATGAGGACAAAACTACATATGTGGAGGGGTATTTAAGTATTTATACATACCTTTTCAAGCTTGGCCCGATGGATACAATATTCCTCGACTTCTGCAAGAGGTACGAGGTATGCCTCGGGCAGATTCACCTGTCTTTCTGGAGGATCGTGATCCTCCTATGTCACTTCGTCAATAACATGGAGGAGCCTCAGTTTACCATCGACCACCTACTTTGCCTCTACAATCCCCGAATCTTTCGAGGGGGATTAATCAAACTCATCCGTCGGGCAAAGAAAGCTCCATTCTCGAGCATTGATGAAGACATAAATCGAGGCTGGTAGGGTAGATTCGTTCAAGTGAAAATCGAGGATCTCATTCCTCCCGAGTTCCTGTCGTTCCCTGAAAAGTGGAACCTAACACGTAAGTTCCTCTCTTTCTAAGTATTTAGAATACTTTTTTGGATTTTGTTCTTCTTTCTCATCGCCTGGTTATACCATTGTGCAACGGTTGCCTGAGTCCCCAACGCAGTTCCCTGCTTTGAAGAATGGGTCGAGGGGATCTGCAAACAGTTATCGTATTTCGAGCACGAATGACGCAAACTCTCAAAGGGAAAGTAGGAGGCCCGTTCCCATGGTAAGTGTCCCCCAATCAAGTTTCCTTTTCTATTCAACTGTCATCTTTACTAAGTCCCTCTCTTCCTTCCACAGGTTTGCCCAAGACCACTAAGCTCCGGCAAGTGGACGAGGACAAGGTTCCATCCTCACCTACTAAACCCTCCGCTTCGGGATAGCCTGAGGCCGCTGTGAAGAAGGAGGATAAAAATAGAAGAATTTGTGGGGTCTTCTGGTTCCCAGGATACGGACACCGAGGCCAAGACGAAGAAGGTTGTGGTCAGGTTCCGAAAGAGCAACAAGAAGAGTACCTGGGCTAGGGTACCGGACTCTGAATCTATTTACTGGCTCAGGGACTACCTTGAATATGATGAGTTGGAGTTCGTCGTCCATAGGCCGGACGCTGATGTATAAGAGCGGGCAATATCGGGGGGAAGTGACCGAGAGGTCGAACCCTCTTTGGCTCGGAAGCCCAAAGGAAAGCATGTGGCTATAACTTTTTGAGAAGCTACTCCCGCTCCGAGAAAAGCCGTTAGTGTCATTGACATCCTGGAGTCGCCATCTCATATGGAGTCTTTATTTGATGAGGCTCATGCCATCAAAGAGAAACCAATTGAGACAACACGGGCCGCAGATAAGGCCCTCAACCTGGTCTTTGAAGGCGTAGACATCAGTGCATTGAAGTATTACTCTGGGTAAGGTCACCTGGAGATCCCAAAAAAAGATGTACTGCCGAAGTCAGGTAGGCCGAGCTCAAGCCCAAAGCTGGTGAAGAAGTTCCCCACCCCGAGCGTGGATTCGGACCGTAAAAGAACGGTCATGTTTACGATCCCGACGGATACCCGGGTGATGTCTGGACCGGTTGGCGTTGCCAGCTTCGCTCACCAAGCAGCGAAGATACCCGGGTGCTGTCTGGACCAGTTGGCATTGCCAACTATCTTCGCTGCTTGGTGACCGAAGAGGATCAAACGAACATGAATGAGGTGGATGCACCAAGCCTTTTCAATGAGACATAACAAGCGCTGAACAAGGTATGTTTTTCTTTCTTTGTATCCCTTAAAGGGTTCATTTAACATTAGCATATTCGTATGATCTCATCAATTTTGTTTCTCAGGACTCGGTGCTTCATAATGAGAGCTTCCATCAGTCTCAGATGGAGGTGAGCCAGCTCGAGTTTGAGCACAAATAATAGGTCCGGCAGAAGGACATGTACAAAGCTCTTAGTGAGAAAAGAGACGAGGCCCTCAAGGACCTCCCCATCCTCCAAGCCAAGCTGGAAAAATTTCAAAAGGAGGCCTCGTCGGTGAAACGGGAGCATGTCGTCTGGTCGAAGAGGTAAGGGCATTTGAGATTAATAACGAGAGGTTAATTGCAACTACTAACGCCGCAACCTCGCAGGTCCAAGAGAAGATAAATCTGATCGACCAACTCTGAGTCGAGATGAACGAGCTCAAAACCTCGACCGAGGAACTGAGGAGCAAGATCGATCTTCTGGCCTCGAAAAAGAAGGCTACTAAAGAAGACTTGGCATCGGCCAAGGACCAACTCAGGGTGATGAAGGATAAAGCCAACAAGTGATCTCGGTTGAATGATGAGCTCCGAGCACAACTGGGCTCGGCCGTCTCGGAACGGGATACCCTCAGCTGGATGTATACCGAGTTGAAGTCCAAGTTGGAGGTAGCTTCTAACGAGTCCTCCGAGCTCCTGAATAAGCTGGCCCAATAGAAGAACAACATGGAGATAATCGAGGGCCGCTTAATTACAAAGGCCGAATATGTAAAGTGGCTATCCTGGAGGGAGACCCTCGAGAAGATTCATTCCCGGGGTTTTGATCTATCGGCCGAGATTGAAGAGGCTAAAAGGCTCGAGACAGAGGCCAAAGAGATATACGAGCCCGAGGGTTCAGGCAGTGAATCAGGCTCCAGTGAAGACTAGGCGGAAATGCCTTAGTTTATTTGAAGCCGTTTTACCGCGCCTCTGTAAATACTTTTGGCATATATAGAAAATTTCCCTTCGGCTATATTGTCTCTTTTAATTTTCAACATTCGCTTACAGCTCTTTGTTTGAAAAATGTCATTAATGCCTTAGTATAGAATTGGAAATAATTTAGAGTGTTCGTTCCCTAGCGCCCGAATAAGGCCTGGTTTAGATAAAACTCTGAGTTTCTTTGGCTTCAGAATATCTGATAAAAGTGAAGACTTTAAAATACTTGAATATTTTAACCGGATACGATGATGTTTTGCTGAGAGTGACCTTTTTTCATAGGTTTTAATCATGTCTAAGGACCTTCAGACCTAATCGGTTTTAAAAGATGAGACCTAATCATTGAATTTAACCTCGACCGAATACCTTTATGGGTTAGTCCAGAGTATAACAAATTTCAAAGGAAATTGTGTCCGCACCTTAGTAGTATTTCCGCTTTAAGTGTTCCACATTCTAGTTGTTCGGCAGTTGTACACCATTCCCTAATTCGAGCTTATACGAACCTTTTCCGGTTATAGCGGCAACTCTGTACAGACCTTCCTAGTTCGGGCCTAGATTCCCGTAATTTGGGTTCTTGGTGTGTAGCGTAACTTTCCTTAATACCAAGTCCCCAACTTAGAAATGTCGAAGGTTAGCCCTTCGGTTGTAGGGCTGCTAACTGAACCAGGGCAGCCATGGCCTCGTTATTTGACATCTCGTTAGTGTATTGGAACCTTAGGCTTGGTTCCCCTATTTAGACCGGGATCAGAGCTTCCGTGACATAGACTAAAGAGAACGGGGTCGCACAGGTGCTTGACTTCGAAGTCGTTCAATATGCCCACAAGACCTCGTGCAAAATTTATTTACATTTTCCCTTTGAATCGGTCAGTCTTTTCTTCAAGTTTTGGAGTATAGATTTTTTTGTTTACTCCACTTGACCGTTCTCACTAGGGTGGTAAGCTGTTGACAAGATCCTTTTAATTTTGTGGTCTTCAAGAAACTTACTTACCTTGCCGCCGATGAACTGCTTCCCGTTGTCACAATCGATCTCGGCCGGTATCCCGAATCGGTATATTATATAATCCCAAATGAAGTCGATGACCTCTTTCTCCTGAACCTTCTCGAATGCATGTGCTTCAACCCACTTAGAGAAATAATCGGTCATGAGTAGTATGTATTTGGATTTATCGGGTGCCCATGGCAAGGGACCGATGATGTCCATCCCCTATTTCATAAACGGCCATGGCGATAGGACCGGGTGAAGAATTTCCTATGGTTGATAAATCATCGGGGCATGACTTTGGCATTCGTTACATTTTCGAACAAAGTCTTTTGCATCCATCTCTATTTTGTTCCAATAATAATCGGCTCTGATCAATTTCCAAACCAAGGATTCCGCTCCTAAATGGTTTCCACAAGTACCCTCATGTACTTCCCTCATAGCGTAGTCGGTCTCCTCTGGACCTAAGCACCTAGATAGTGGCCCGAAAAAGGATCTTCTGTATAATTTTCCCTCGACCAAGCTGAACCTGGCAGCTTTAGTACATTGGGCCCTTGATTCCGTGGGATCATATGTCAAATTCCCTTTCTTAAGGTAGTCTATGTATTTGTTCCTCCAGTCCCAAGGCAATCTTGTCGAGTTCACCTCAACTTGACCTTCTTCTACCACCGAGTTCATCAATTGTACTACTGCTCCATAGTCGAACGTCAGAGTCGACTGGCGACCCTAAATTGACCAACGCATCAGCCTCGTTATTTTGATCCCGAGGTATGTGCTGTAGAGTCCATTCCTTGAATTGGTGTAATGTCATCTGCAACTTATCCAAGTATCTCCGCATCCGTTCCTCTTTTACTTCAAACGTCCTGTTAACTTGGTTGACTACAAGGAGGGAGTCACATTTGACCTCGATCACCTCAGCCCCAGGCTCTCAGCCAATTCTAGACCTACAATTATAGCCTCATATTCAGCTTAGTTGTTCGTCAATTTTACAGTTGTAATAAACTGCCTTATTACGTTACCCGCAGGTGGTTTTAATACGATGCCCATCCGGGACCCCTTTGCGTTGAAAGCACTGTCCGTGAATAGGGTCCAGATCCCCGAGCTAGTCCCTAAGGTGAGCAGTAATGCTTTCTCAACCTCGGGGATCAAGGTTGGCGTAAAGTCGACCACGAAGATCGCCATAATATGAGATTTTATGGCGGTCTGGGGTTTGTACTCGATATCATACCCGCGAATTTCTACGGCCCATTTGGCCTGCCGTCCCGAGAGCTCGGGTTTGTGTATAACATTCCTCAGCGGGTACGAAGTTTTGACACATATGGGGTGACACTAAAAGTACGATTTTAATTTCCTAGATGTGCTTAATATGACGAGCACTAATTTCTTTAAGTGCGGATACCTTGTTTCGGCATCGCCTAGGGTTCTAATAACATAATAAATAGAAAATTGCGAACATTCTTCTTCTAGGACCAAGACATCACTTACCGCCACCTCGGAAACTACCAAGTAGTGGTATAGCTATTCGTCAACCTTCGGAGTGTGCAACAAGGGTGGGTTCGATAGGTATTAGAGTTCTTCAAAAGCTCGTTGGCATTCCGGGTTCTAAGAGAAGCCGTTCTTCATTTTTAATAATGAGAAAAACCGATGGCTCTTGTCCGACGACCTTGAAATAAACCGGCCCAACGCGTCTATCCGCCCGGTCAGCCTTTGTACTGCCTTAACGTTGTCAACTATGGTGATATCTTCTATAGCTTTTATCTTGTCCGGGTTGATATCTATTCCCCGGTTGGATACCATGAACCCGAGTAACGTTCCCGAGCTGACCCCGAAAGCACACTTCTCCGAGTTTAGCTTCATGTTGTATTTCCTTAATATGTCGAAGGTTTCCTGCAAATGCTTCAAATGGTCCTCTGCTCGGAGGGACTTAACTAACATATCGTCAATATAAACCTCCGTTGATTTCCCTATTTGTTCTTCTAACATCCGGTTAACTAGGCGTTGATACGTGGTAGCAACATTTATTTACCCCAAACAACATTACGTTATAACAGTAGGTGCCGAATTTGGTTATGAAAGAAGTCTTTTCTTGATCGCCCGGGTCCATCTGAATTTGATTGTACCCCGAACAGGCATCGAGAAAACTCAGTATCTCATGTCCGACCGTCGTATCGATCATTCGATCGATGTTAGGCAAAGGGAATGAATCCTTTGGACACGCCTTGTTTAGGTCCTTATAATCTATACACATTCTAAGTTTGTTTCTTGTTTTAGGTACGACTACTACGTTAGCTAACCAATCCATGTATTTAACTTCCCAGATGGATCTTATTTTCAAAAGTTTAGATACCTCGTCTTTGATGAATGCGTGTTTGATTTGGGACTACGACATTCTTTCTTTTGACCGGGTGGAACTTTGGATCCAGGCTCAACCTCCGGTGGGATTCCTGTCATATCTAAGTGGGACCAGGCAAAACAATCAGCATTAGTTTTAAGAAAATCAATAAGTTTTTCCCGATCTCGGGAGTTAATCTAGTGCCCAGGTATACCTTTCGATCCGGTAGGTGCTCGATCAATTTAACCTGCTCCAATTCCTCGATTATCAATTTAGTGGCATCGGTGTCATTGGGTGGTATAAATGATCTCGGGACGCCGTAATCATCCTCCTCATCCGCCGTGCCCTCTTCCTATTTTTTCGGCTCGGTCGAGGTCGGGATCATTAATTACTATTTGGTTTCCTTTTCTTTGACCAACCCCCTATTTATTGATGTCAAAATCGCGGCACCGGGATCACTTCATCGATAACGAACATCTCCTTTGTGGCCGACTATTCCCCGTAGATTGTTTTGACTCCTCCTAAAGTGGGAAATTTTAACGCCTAATGTAAGGTTGAAGGCACCGCCCTCATGCTGTGAACCCATGGCCTATCGAAAAAGGCGTTGTACCTCATATCCCCCTCGATCACGTAGAACTTTGTGTCTTAGGTAGTCCCGACAGTGTTCACTGGTAAAGTTATTTCACCCTTCGTCGTCTCTCACGCCATGTTGAATCCGTTCAACACCTGGACCGCCGGTACAATTTGGTTTAATAATCCCAGTTGTTCTACCACCCTCCATCGGATGATGTTGGCCGAGCTACCGAGATCAATCAACACATGTTTAACTCGAGATTTATTGTTAATCACGGATATTACTAGTGCTTCATTGTGAGGCTGGATGATGCCCTCGACATCTCCGTCGCTGAACGAGATGGCCCCTTCTGGGATGTAATCCCGGGTGCATTTTTCCGTTGTGATAGAAACTTTGTTGGGTTTTATCATTGGCCCTTAGGGAAAATCCACTCCCCCAGTGATCATGTTGATCACGTATTGCGGCTCCACTTGTTCAACCTATTTGTTGGCGTCCCTGTTTTTGAAATGATTTTTGGACCGTTCACTTAGGAATTCTCGAAGATGCCCGTTGTTGAATAATCATACCACTTCTTCCCTTAGCTGCCAACCATCTTCCGTACTATGACCGTGAGTATTGTGGTACTTACATACCAAGCTATGATCCCTCTATGCGGGATCAGACTTGGTCTTTGATGCGATTTCTGGCCGACACTATACTTGTAACATCCACGTTGAAATTGTACTCCGATAATCTCGGTGCTTCCCTACCCGTGAGCGACCTGTCAAAACTAGTTTTACTCATCAGACGCCGGTTGCTCGGTCCTTGATCATTTCTCTTGTCGTTCCTAGTTGGGTGGCGACCAGATCCGTTTTTCCTTTTGTCTGAGACGTATGGCTGATACCAATCTCGGACCGCCCTTGGCTCCTGATCGATAATTCTCTTAGATCTGTCATTTGCTCTGCTGGGGTAAACAGACCCCGAGGGGCCCCCAGCCGGTCGTTCTCGACTCTAATCTTCGACTGATACCTTTTATGGACGTCGGCCCAAGTAACCGCCGGGTACTCCACCAAGTTTTGCTTTAATTATTAAGAGGCAACGGAACTTCGAGGTTGAGACCTTGAGTAAATGCCTGAATGGCCCAATCATCTGCGACCGGAGGCTAGTCCATTCGCTCTATCTGGAACCTCGACGCGAGCTCCCTAAGCATATCGTTATCTCTCTACTTGACTTTAAAAAGGTCTGATTTCCTCGTCTCGACCTTGATGGCACCGACATTGGCTTTTACGAATGCATATGCAAGCATAGCAAATGAATAAATAAAATTCGGAGTCAAGTTGAGATACCATATCATCGCTCCTTTGGACAAGAGTTCCCCAAATTTCTTCAATAACATTGATTCGATCTAGTCGTCTTCCAGGTCATTCTTCTTGATTGAGCACGTATAAGAGGTTACATACTCGTTTGGATCTATGGTCCCATTATACTTGGGAATGCCGGGTATTCGAAATCTCTTCGGGATTAGCTTTGGCGTCGCACTCGGGGGGAAAGGCCTTTGAATAAAGTTTTTGGAATCCGACCCCTTCAATATTGGAGGCACTCCCGGGATCTGATCGACCCTGAAATTGTAAGTTTCCACCTTCTTATCGTTTGCCTCTACATTTTTCTCACCAGACTCCACCCACTTTGTTAGTACTTCGAGCATCTTCATCACTTCAAAAGTTTCTCCGGGCCCGAATTCATCCGGTTCCACTGTAATTTGTTTCATCCATTTGAGTGTTTTATCTAACCCGCTCGGGCTCGATCCTATTAGGGAAGTGACTTTGGGTCTGCAACTACGCTATTGCCGCTTGCTGAGCTTTAAACATTTCAAAAATCAATCGCAAGCTAACCTCATCACCTTCCCCTTCGGGTGTTTCTCGAGCCGATGGCCGGGGTGCCCCGCGAATGCTATTTTCGGGGTCAGTTAGCAGGTTGATGTTGATGGCAACCTATGAGTTAACATCGACCGGGTTAGAAACTAGGACACCATTAGGATCAACATGGGTACATCATTGCTAGGTACCACGTTATCATTTTCACCGGGTGTCCTAACTCGACGTTAATGTTCAAGTGAGCAGACTGAGGATTTGACATTCTTAGATTAAGCTGAAATCAAACTTCAAAGAACAAGTATAAAATAGGGTATGCTATGGAGTTTCGTATTAAATCACCACTGTTATCCTTTGTCCCACGATGTACACCAAACAGTTTTCCCTAATAAATGAGTAACAATTAAATTTTTACGCGGTTTAAAGGACACGTGATTTAATTTAATACGAATGATCTAAGAACAACAAATAATTAAATTAAAGAAAGATAAAACGATCAAACCAAACGCGATGGAACAATTAAGCCTGGTTTAAGTTGAACACTGAAAACTTACTCTAATCGAGTCCTCGATACGGGCTCGGTTGTAACTAAAGAAAAGAGGAACTGAAGAACACTTTGAACAACTAGATGACAAAAATGAATTTTATTGCTTGGATATACGTGCCAGTAATAGTTTAAAATAAAAAAATTGTCCCCTTTATGTAGTAAGAGAGTTTCAATCATAGTATAAGTCTAAAAAAAGTAAAAATCTTCTATTTTGGGTAAATGTTGATCTGCAGTTGATACCAGATGGGATTTGCGTTGTAATATCCGGTTAAGGGCGGATATTACGGCTCCTTTCTCATCGTGCTTAACCGCCTCTCTTTTTTCTTAGTCTCGAAACTTCGCTCTACCTGTATCCGATGTTCAGCCTTGTCCAATTCCGGATGCACCGTTCGTCCTCCCCGGGCTCCGAAACGAGGAACCCTTTGGCTTGACTCGAGGTTGTGTTAGATCATGCTTCCCTCTCGTTTCTTTACTGGGAAATCCGGGGTAACATTATCCCAAATTATACTCGTACATAACCCTATTCGTGGTCATAGCCAAGGAAGAAACTTTTCTTGTGTTAAGCATCCCCAAAGTAACATAACCACCAAAAGTGGAAAGGGAAAGATGAGAAGCCAAAATCAAAGGATTCAGAATCTGAATGTTATCGTTGCGGTGGAAAAGGACATTGGACAAATATTTGTTGTACACCAAAATATTTGGTTGAGCTTTATCAAGTATCTCTAAAGAATAAAGGTCCTGAAGCTAATTTTGTCTCTAACAATAAATTTGACATCACTCACTTGGATGTGGTAGACTTCTTTGAGCATCCTGATGGAAAAATAGATCACTTGATTGGTGACAGATCCGTAGTTAAAAATGATCGAGTAGTTTAGTTTTATTTTTCTCTATTCATATTAGCTAGTGAATAAACATCATGTAATCATAATTCTTTATATGAATAGTAGTCATTAGTATTAATTATTTCTAACTCAGTAAAACGAAGCATAGCTTATTTTAGTAACTAGACTTTTTAGACTAAACTTTTTAGAAACTCCAAAGTCTAACTAAAGCATTGCTTATTTTAGTATTATTATTTAAGCGTTGCTTAACCGTGAATAGTACAAAAACACATCCAGTAATTAGGCCTTTTAAAATGTATTGCTATTTACGAGCCATCTAGATCGAATGATGCGTTGCTTAACAAGATTTTAGTAGTAAATGGTTGCACTATTTTTCGCTACTTAATTTATTGTATCATTATGAGAGTATGCTCGAAATTGCATTAAAAAGTCATTATTGAATCACTGACTTAACTTTGTTTCTTTTTTTTCTTTTTCCCTGAATATACTAATGTTCATTCGTATATTTCTTTTTGTATGTGAAATCATGAGAAGCAAATATGGATATCTCTCAAAGCAAACTTTGATCAAAATTCAATTATAAAAATATTTATTTAATTGATTCATGTACGACACATACAATATTCAAAGAGAAGAAATATTTCTCTCATTTAAGCATGTATAAGGCAGATGTTACTATAATTTCTGGTAGTAGTAATTTAATTGAAGGCTTTGGAAGAGTTACTATAACTCTGACTAGGGGAATCATACTTATCATAAATAATGTAATATTCTTCTCCAAATCTAGGAGGAACTTGTTAAGTTTTAAAGATATCCGCCGAAATAGATATTATATTGAGACAATAGATGAGACTAACCTTGAATATTTTATCGTTGCCAAGAATGTCTCTGGCCAGAAGGTTATTGAGAATTTTCTATCTTTGTCTTGTGGCCGGTATTGGACAAGAATGAGAACAATAGAGACACAATTTATCGTAAACCAAAATGTTACTGATTCCAATACTTTTGTACTTTGACATGATTGATTAGGACATCCTCGATCAATTATGATGGGACGAATTATAGAAAACTCAAATGGGCATCCATTAAAGAATTTAAAGATTCTTGTTATCAAGGCAAGTTAATGAATTAATAAATTTTCTTGCACTTCTTGTTATCAGAGCAAGTTAATTATTAGACTATCACCAACAAAGGTTGGGATTGAATCCCCTGCATTTTTGGAACGTATACAAGGGGACACTTGTGGACCTATTCAACTACCCAGTGGGTTGTTTAGATATTTTATGATTTAATAAATGCATCTTCTAGATGGTCTCATGTGTGCCTATTATCATCTCGCAACCTCGCGTTTGAAAAATTCATAGCATAAATAATTTGATTACGGGCACAATTTTCCGATAATTCAATTAAGTCTATTCGACTTGATAATGCTACTGAGTTTTTATCTCAAGCATTTAATGATTATTACTTATCAATTGGGATAAAAGTGGAACATCCGGTAGCTCATGTTCATACTCAAATGGCCTTGCATAGTCTTTTATTAAACGTCTGCAATTGATAGCAAAACCGTTATTCATGAAAACGAGGTTACCCATTTCTGTTTGGGGTCATGCCATTTTTCATGCAGCAATGCTAGTTCGTCTCAGACCGACAAATTATCATAAATATTTTCGTTGCAATTAATTTTGGGTCATGAACCTAATATATCCCATTTAAAAAAATTTGGGTGCGCAGTATATGTGCATGTAGCACAACCATATCGCGCCAAGATAGGTCCCCAAAGAAGGTTAGGAATATATATTGGGTTTGAATCGCCCTCCATTATTCGCTACCTCGAATATTAATGAAAGATTTGTTCACTGCTCGATTTGTAGATTGTCGATTCAATGAGGCATTTTTTCCAAAATTAGGGGGAGAAAATGGTGAAACAAACGAGAAATTTTGTGAAAAAATTCATAATTATCTCATCTTGATCCACGTACCTCTATTTGTGAAAAAGAGGTGCAATACATTATTCATTTGCAGAAAATAACAAATCAAATGCTAAACGCATTTACGGATCTAAAAATGATAACAAAATTACATATCCCTGCAGAGAATGTTCCAATCTGTATTGATGTCCCTGTTGGACAATCTTTTAGTGTCATAACTATTGAGTCAAAAGCACACCTAAAGCGTGACAAACCATTAAGTTCTAAAGATCGAAATCCTAAAAAAGAAAAAGAAATGATCAAGATTATTCTACGAAAGAGTCTCATGAACAAATCCAGGATTTAACCAATCTTGAGATTCATGAGGAAATCATTGAGCTCAAGACTCAAGAAAATAAGGAACTATCAATAAATCCAATTGATATTGAGACAAATTTGAATCGATTGGATATAGTGGTGGATTATGTCTTTGCATACAATATTGCATCTACTATTATGCAACATAATGAGGATCTTGAACCTTAATCTATTGAAAAATATTGACAAAGACGTGATTAACTAAAATGGCAAGAAGTAATCCAGTCCAAGTTGGATTCACTTACGAAACGTGAAATTTTTGGGCCTGTAGTTCAATGATGTTAAGCCTATTAGCTATAAATGGGTCTTGGTATGTAAAAGGAATGAGAAAAATAAGTTACAAAGATATAAGGCACGCTTTGTTGCACAAGAATTTTTACATAGGCCTGGTGTCGATTATGAAGAGACGTATTCTCCTGTTATGGATGCAATAACATTCCGTTATTTTATTAGTTTTGCTGTCCATGAAAAGCTTGACATGCATCTAATGGATATGGTTACATCCCACCTTTATGGCTCACTTGATAGTGAGATATACATGAAAATTCCTAAAAGATTTAAAATGCCTCACGCACATAATTCAAAGTCTTGAAAAATATTTCAATCAAACTGCAAAGATCTTTGTATGGTCTAAAGCAATCAGGAAGAATGTGGTATAACCGCCTTAATGAGCATTTATTAAATTGTCCATATGTTTTATAAAAAAAATAACATCGGAGTTTTTTGTACTTTCCATATATGTTGATAACATAAACCTTATTGGAACTCTTATAGAACTCCAAAAGGCAATTGATTATTTAAAAAAGGAATTCGAGACGAAAAATCTTGGAAAGACAAAATTATGTCTCGGTTTGCAAATTGAATATTTGACAAACGAATTTTTTGTTCATCAATCTGCCTACATAGAAAAGGTACTGAAACAGTTTTACATAGTTGGAGCACATCCGTTAAGTACTCCAATGGTAGATCGTCCACTTGATATGAATAAGGATCCGTTCCGACCTCAAGAAAAGAATGAAGAGTTTCTTAGTCCTAAAGCACCATATCTTAATGCAATTGGTGCATTAACGTATCTTGATAATACAACAAGACCTAACATAACTTTTTCGGTTAATGTCTTAGTAAAATATAGCTCTGCTCCTACAAGGAGACATTGGAATGGAATCAAACACATATTGTGGTATCTAAAAGGAACTACCGATATGGGTTTATTTTATGCAACGATTGCGGTCCTGATCTTGTTGGTTATGCCGATGTTAAGTATTTATCCGACCTACACAAGGCTCGATCTCAAATAGGCTATGTGGTTACATGTGGAGGCACTGCCATATCTTGGCGATCGACTAAACAATCAATCGTAGCTACTTCATCTAATCATGCTGAGATAATTGCTATTCATGAAGCAAGTCGAGACCTATTAAGTTTGATAAAGAGACCTTACTCAAGTTTGAATTTTACACGGTCAAAAGACACCTTTTTTTAAGTTTAACCATTAAGTTTCGCAATTTCATGGGTCTGACTATTCTAGTTTTACGTCAGATAAGCCTATTATTGGTAAATACTGTCTATACAAAAGTTTTTTCTATTTAATCCGAGACCTATAATTACAGATGAAAAAATCTTAACCGTCACGGTACCTTGATGGTAACATAGAACACCTATATAGCCCTCTCCTTGCAACTTTAGAGCCCGTTTAGATTGGCTTAAAAAAGTGACTTTTCAGCAGAAATAACTTTTAAGCCAAAAGGCAATAAATTGGGATTGCCCAACTTCTTGCTTTGACTTATTTTAAGCAGTTTTTAACATATTTTAAGCACTTTTTGATTTTGTCAAACACTGAAAAAAACTAAAAAGAGCTTAAAAGCTTATTTGACCAACTTTAAAACCAATCCTAACACCTTCTTAATCCCCTTTTCACTTTATTTTTGGGAGTAGGTTTTGAACAAAGATTGCAAGCAAATCTCGCAAAAGATGAAGGGGATTAATTACTTAGTTTTGGTGATCATTAATCAGTACTTAAGAAGGTCTTTCTCACAAGTCATTATGTTATAAGAGGATAATAGTTTCAATTATTTGAGTGGTTATCAACTATTCCATTATCTACTCATCATTTGCAATGACATCATATTTGGTGATGCCATATTTATATACTAAAAATAATTGCTCACATCAGTCGGTCGTAAGTAGAACCTACCAAAGTAATTAATATGTGGCAATTTAATAATCTGTTTACTCTTTGCAATATAAGCTCCGGAAAAAAAAGAACATTATCTCGCATGAATTTCTTTCTTCAATAAATTCATAATCTAAAGCCGAACACATCAGCACATGTATTTTTAATGCTACAATTATAGTAAGTTTAAATTGCAATAATTAATCAATTGCTTATTGGCGGACGCGAGATTAATTTGCTTTTTAAGGTGCATTGGTGTTTGGTTTGTGGTCAATTCTTGGAAAAAAGAAATTTCCAGAAATATTTTTTCCCTTTTTCAATTTTGTTTTTAAAAATACGTTTGTCCATAAAATTTTATAAGTTTTTGAAAATTTTTCGAAAATAAGTTTTTCAAAGAAATTTTTATTTCCGCGCTCACAAAACTGCAATATTTTTTCAAGTGAAATGCAAATTCAAACGTAATTTCAAATTTCAAATATTATTTTTTAACTTAACTCTAAATACTACTTTTTTTAAAAAAAACTATAAATTTTTATGTCCAAACGCCTACTTAGAGTTTTCAAAGAAAATATTGCAAGCAGTTTTTCGAAAATATGTCTTTCTTTGCTTAGGTGTTTTCAAAGAAAAATTCTTTTCCATTTACAAGAGGCGCACAATTGTTTTAGAATTCAGGGGCATAAAATACTTTTTTTCTTATTCAAAAAGAATTTTTATGTCGATACCACTCTCTTAATCTTGTTGATAATCGTATTTTGATGCTATGATATTATTTCATTTTTGTTACGATAAATATTATATTTGTGGGTAGTTTATTCCAAACATCTTCATCATTAATTAACATATTCAGGATATTGATAAGTCACATTAAACTATGTCGAAAGAAGTTGTCGACTAGTGACTATTAACAGAAATGTTACAAGATACCAAACATTAATAATTAATAACGTGCGGTCCGAAAGAAAACCGTCTGGAACCTATAAATTGATGAAATTAGTAACTAGCTTCTGCTTATGGTTATGGATTGCTCACAAATTTTCAGTAAGGTACTTTTCATGAAAAAGAGTGAAGCTCATGCTGAATTATTCAATGTACGTCAAAACGTATCAGCTAAATTACAATAAGTTCTAATATCACGTTGTGAGACCCGAAACGTTATCTTTAAATTTAATAATTATTTTTATATTTTAAAACCTCAAATAGCATTATTCACCTTTACTTGACTTGCGTGCGCTGTCCGTAATTTTTCGGAAAGTTTTTATGTGAAAAGAATTGATTAAAATATGAAATAGCGCTTCAAAACTCATTTGAGTTGATTTCGGTCAACGTTTAGAGCAAACAGACCCGGATCAGTATTTTGACAGTTCCGATAGGTCCGTATCGTGATTTGGGACTTGGGCATATGCCCCGAATTTAAATTGGAGGTCCCTATCTTGAGTTATCACCTTTTATTGAAAATTTGAAGTTTGAAAGGCTAAAGATTTCCAAAGATTGACCGCGGATTTAACTTTATTGATATCTGGATCGGAACCCGATTCTGGAAATTGAAATAGTTCCGTTATGTCATTTATGACTTGTGCGACAAATTTTAAGTCATTCCGGATTCGTTTAATACGTTTCGACACGAGTTTTGTAAACTGAAAAGTTTGAAACTCAAAAGTTCGAATCGAGGTGTGAATTATAAATCCGACGTTGTTTGACGTGATTTGAGATCCCGAGTAAGCCCGTATTATGTTACGGTACTTGTTGTTATATTTGGACGGGGTCCCGAGTACCCCAAGTGTGTTCGGATCGAAATCGGATAAAATATTGGACTTAAACAAAATCTGGAATTTTGCTACTTCTAGTGCCTTCGCCTCTGGGAAGCCTTGGCTGCAGAAGCGAGAAATCCCTTACAGAAGCGGCCTGGGCAAGCTGGGCAAAAAATCGCAGGTGCAGAACATTGAACGCACTTGCGCGTCCGCAAAAACGGATTCTTCGATCGTAGAAGCGGAAGGCAGCGCAAATGCGCATTTGGCTCCGCAGAAGCGAGACCGTAGGCACGATCAAGTCTACCGCAGAAGCGAAAATCTCTGGACCGTATATAAATCGAAGAGTCTGAGATTTTTCTCATTTTTAGACATTTCAAGCACGAATTCGGGCGATTCCAAAGGGGTTTTTTACGATTTTGACTTCGGTAAGTATTCTATATCCAAAAATGATTATATTTCATAAATTCATGTCAATATTCATCATTTATTTCGGATTTAGATGAAAAAAATTGGAATTTTTGTAAAACTTTCCAAAAAATAAAAATTTAGGATTTGAAAGCCTATTCGATGTCGGAATTCGATAATTTTTGTATGGTTGAACTCGTATCGGAACGAGTATTCGAATTTCATGTATATTTTCGGGATTCGAGACGTGGGTTCCACTGTTGATCTTTAAAATAAATTTTAATTTTTTATCTAGAAAATTTGTAATTTCATATGAAATTAATTCCTACGATTCGTATTGAGTATATTGAATTGTTTGTGACTAGATTTGAAACTTTCATACACGAATTCACGAGGCAAAGGTTTATTGGAATCTTAAAATTTGGTTGCGAAGCGAGGTAAGTGTCGTGGTTAACCTTGACTTGAGGGAATATAACCCTTGAATTATTTGTTATGTGAAATACATGTGACGAAGTATAGACGAGGTAACGAGTGTCTATACGTCGTCAAATTAATTGTTTGCATAATTATTTGAAAATCATAAATTATTTTAAATCATGAATTAATTATTATATTAATTGTTTATCTCATACTCCTTGCTCAATATTATTCCTTGAATCCATGCTATAATTGCTACATGCTTATTTTATTTATGTGACTTAATTGCTACTTGACATTTAACATACTATTTATTAAAATGCCTATTTCCTTCTATTCACAATTAATTGCTACTTGTCATCAATTATTACTAAATAAATCATAATTATTGTATACTTGTTGTCTTATAATTTTATATTAATTATTGTATTTATTGGAGTAATTTCTTTTATAAGAATTGGTAAATTATATTATTGGAGGAGCGGGTTGCATGCCGCAACAGAAATGAAAGTGAATATATTGAAGCAGCGGGTTGCACGCCGCAACAGAATTGATTGAAATGAATATATTGGAGGAGCGGGTTTCACGCCGCAATCGGATTAAAGGAAAATGAATATATTATTTGAGGATCGGGTTACATGCCGCAACGGAAACTGATTGAAATAATAAATGGGTTATGACTGGCGAGTTGGCTTCAACTGTTGAAATGAATTACCTGTTTTATTTCTATATTGTTGTTGTTGTTGTTATTATTATTATTATTATTATTATTATTATTATTATTATTATTATTATTATTATTATTATTATTATTATTATTATTATCATTATTATTATTGCGTACAGGTTAATGTTAGTGACCTGCCTTAGCCTCTCATTATTTTGTCGAGGTTAGGCTCGACACTTACTGGGTATATGGAGTCAGTTGTACTCATACTACACTCTGCACTTCTTGTGCAGATACCAGAGTTGGTCCCAGTAGCGTACAATAGATTTGCTCGGATTCAGCTATTCGCAGGAGACTTGAGGTATAACTGCATGACATTCGCAGTTCTAAAGTCCCCTTCCACTTTATTGTAGTTGTGTATTTCTTTGAGACACCTTCATTTTTATTCAGACCTTTATTTATATTATTCTAGTTGCTCGTGCACTTGTGACACCAGTTCTGGGATGGTATTTAGACATCGCTATTATTATGGATTATTCACTTTATTTCAGACTTGATTTTCGCATTTGTTTCTTTGTTATTAATTAATTTAAATTGTTTAAAAATGGCTAATATTATTCTAACGTTGGCTTGCCTAGCAAGTGATATGTTAGGCGCCATCACGATCCCGAAGGTGGAAATTTCGGGTCGTAACACACATCTTCGACTCCAATTAAAGAAACAAAATTCAGACAAACAGTGGAAAAGAAGACATACCATTTGTAGACATATGAGTTTTGTTGAATTAAAATCCATATTAAATTTGGCCAAATTCCTAAATCCAAATTAATTATATAAGTCCACTGTGGATTTAAATTGAAGTCGATCCTTCTAATTGGATTGCAAAAGACGAGCCCATTTTATTAGCCTAAGTCCAAATGGCTAGTCTTAAAGTCCAGGCTCATGTCACGTGTCGAGTGATGTGGCGATCCAAGACAATAAAAGAGCCAATATAATCATGACATGTGTCAAGTGATGTGGAAATCCAAGACAAATAAATAAGCCGTGTCAAGAAAGGGTGGCATACCAACTCAAATCAATAACTAGTAGAGTTGTGCCAAGTGTCTAGATGGTATTGGTCAGTTCAAATGGACCAATCAAATCGCAGAGCCACACCAATCCCTACAACTATAAATAGAGGTCTTCATAGAGCTAGAAAAGACCAGAAGTGAGAACAAGAAGCTAGTAGAGAGCTCGTGGATCAAAAGCTGCAGATTTCTCTACAAGCTACAAGTTCAAGCACTCAAGCTACAAGTTCAAGTTCAAGTTCAAGATCAAGAACAAAGCCAAATCATATACCAAGGCATTAAAGATCAAATTAATTGTTCGTGATCAAATCCAAATTCAAGTTCAAGAAGGAGATTCAAAACCAAGATTTACAAGCCCTCGAATCAAAATCAAAGTCAAGCTTATTAAGATACTTTACATTCTTGAAGAATCACAGGAACACCATAGAGATTGTAACACTTTCATTTATTGAAATCAAATATTACATTTGTTACGTAGTTTTCTAGTCTTGATTATTTTTTTTTCTCGACGCGAAAATTTGTTGTTACAAATTTCTGGCACGCCCAGTGGGACAATCTCTACCTCGTATCTCTTCAATTACCAAATTTCAAGAATACTGAAATGGCTCCTAAGAACATCAACTTCAAACTCACTACTGCTAAGGCTATGGATTCCAAGTTTTCTTCTGATATTGAAAAATTATTGGATGCTACTATGGAAAGCGTAGGACCTTTTATTAGGAACAAAGCAAACTTGTTGGGGAAACAAGAATTTCAAATGCCGTATGCATCAATTCCTATCTTTGATTTTCGATCCTCAAAGGGGGCAAGATCATTTTCAACAGAATTGGAAGAAGGAGCGAACATTGCTGAAATTGTTGAGAAGACATTGGCTCTACTTAGCCCGTCTAGGTATAAGAATCTCATCACATAAGATTATAATGATGTCTTGATCACTGGATCTGCTCCAATCACTCCATGTGAGCTGTTCTACTCAAAGTGTGGTATAAGAGAAAATCCATGCTTTGCTCCACCATCCACAATGGTTATCCAAGCAATGGTAACTAACACTTCAACTGTTGAATAACAACTCGCAAATTTAACAAAGGCAATTGAAGGGTTAATGAAGCATATGCAAGATCAAGATATTCAAATTGTCAAGCTGACAGATAAAGTTGAAAGCATAATGGAGGGAGATTCAAGTCATGTACCTGGAAAGCTCCCTATGATGCAAGATAAAGGCCACTCATCCGCAAAACAGACAACAACTCCTAAAGAGCTTCAGATTTCATCTGGCGGGGTTATTTCCATTGACCAATTGAAAGACTTCATCATGGGAACAATCAAAGATAAGTACGATGTTGCTACCAAGTCTTCTCTCGCATATGCGAAGTCATACACTGCGATAATTGATAGTTTGAAGATGCCTGCTGGTTATCAACCCCCAAAATTTCAATTTGATGGTAAAGGAAATCCAAAGCAACACATTGTACACTTTGTCACGACTCCAAATTTCCTCCGTAGGATACCGTAACGACACCTAGTCTCTAATACTAGGTAATCCTAACAATATGCGGAAACATTAAATAAGAGATTCAAACTGGAACATCCTAACATTTTAATAAATAGAATCAACTAAAACTCAATACGTACAATCCCAAAAACTGGTGAGATATAAGCCACAAGCTCTAGATACAATGCCGAACAATCCTATACATCACTGTCTATCAAAATATAATGAAATTAGAAAAGAACGGGATATAAGGGGACTCCGAGACATGCGGGCAGGTATACCTTGAAGTTTCCAAAGAAGCAACACAACGCCCTAATATCGAGGCTGATATGATGTACCTGGATCTGCACAAAATATGTGCAGAAGCGTAGTATGAGTACCTCACAACGATACCTAGTAAGTGCCAAGCCTAACCTCGATAGAGTAGTGACGAGGTCGGGTCAAGGCCCTACTAGGGATAATAAGAAACAAGACAAAGATAATATAATATAATGAAAATGATATGGAAGTGAATAATAAAGAAATTATAGGAAATAACAACATGGAATCAAGGAAAGCTAATACAACACGAAAGAAAAACAAGGATTTTACATATTAAGGAAAACAAGAACCAAACAATACAGCAAATAAAGAATATCAATAGGGGCACACCCGAGGTACCGCCTCGTAGTCCCAAATCGTAAAAACAAATCACAGTCTTTCCTTATATCACCGCGGGAGCCTTTATATTTGGTTTTTGAAAATTATTTTTCAGAAATAGCATCCCGCATTTTAGCCCACCTTATCATACCGCATGACTTCTAGTAGTTCCCCTACTAGCCATGCATATCAAACCCACCTTATCTCACTGCATGCGTTTCAACACCCAGAACTTATACCACCGCATGCATATCAACAATCACAACGACACGAAAGAAACCTCGTGCAACAATAACAATTGCACGACAGAAATCTCGTGCAAAAATTAACAACCGCATGACATAAACCTTGTGCAAACAATAACAACCGCACCACAGAAACCTCATGCAAACAACCAAACAATCACCTTAACAATAACATGAAATCCAAAACACAACAACTGAATAAATAATATTCCAAGGATAATAATTTCAAGTAAAGAATTTTCACAGTTAAGTAATGAATATAGAAATCAAGAAAAATAAGTAATTCAACTAAACATGTGATACAAGTTGCAAATAGGAGATTAGACAAGTAGACATGTGAAATTAGGCTAAACATGATGACTATAACATGCTACAGTGTGATGACCTAATACGTCATCTTTAATTTTAAATATTCATTTCTGTATTCTAAGACCTCGAAAAGCACTATTCAGTATTCCACAACTTGCGTGCGCAGTCCTTAAATTTTTCGGAAAGTTTTTATATGAAAAATTGATTAAAATGTGAAATAGAGCTTTAAAACTCAACTGAGTTGACTTCGGTTAACGTTTTGAGCCAACAGACCCGGATCAGTGTTTTAACAGTTATAGTAGGTCCTTATCATGATTTGGGACTTGGGCGGCCCAAAATCGAATTCGAAGGTCCCTAGCTCAAATTATCTACATTTAACGGAAACTAGAAATCTAAAGGTTTAAGAATTTCTAAATTTGGTCATAATTGGGTTTTTATTGATACCGGCTCCCGATTTAGATTTCAAGAGTTTGATCAGTTTCGTAACAATATTTATGACTTATGTACAAAATTTGAAGTTATTCCGAGGTACGTAGGCACGTTTTCCGTTAGGTTTTGAAAACAAAATAAAAGGTTTGATTTTATAAAGCTTGAATTTCTAAAGTTTGACCGAAGATTTGACTTTTGAGAAAATGACGCCGGAATAGAATTTTGATGATTCCAATATCTTTGTATGGTGATTTCAGACTTAGGCGCATGTTCGAATTTGGTAGTCCATAGGACAATTCGGCGCATTTTGGTGAAAGTTAGAAAATAGAAAATTTTTGGAAAGTTTGACCGGGAGTTGACTTTATTGATATCGGGGTCAGAATTCAGTTCTAGAAATTAAAACATCTCCATTATGTCATTTATGACTTACATGCAAAGTTTGAGTTCATTCCGAATTGATTTGACATGTTTCAGCGCGAGTTATAGAATTGAAAATTACATAAACTCATAAGTCCGAATCGACGCGCGATTTGTAGTTTCGCCGTTGTTATGTGTGATTTGAGACTTAGAGTAGGTCCATAATATATTTTTGAGACTTGTTGGTCTGTTCGTACGGGGTCCCGAGGGGCTCGGGTGAGTTTGGGGTGGTTTTAGATAATGTTTAGGTCATTTTTAACAGCTGATTTTTGACAGCAATGTGCGAAATTTTGATATGCGTAGAGCTGACTTTGGAAGATTATATCTCACAATCTATAAGAAATCTGAAAATTATCAAAAGATGAAAGTTGCAGCCCTTTGATTCTAGTTCCAGAAAGATAAACCATTCATCATTTGGACATTTGTACAGAAAGTTATGATCGATTGACTGAAGGCTGGTAATGCAGTTTTTGTTTGCCTGGCAGTGTGCATCGCTAGATAATTTTGATGCACATGGCTAACTTTGGAAGCTTATAGGTTGCAATCTATAAGGAATCTGGAAATTATCAAAACATGAAAGTTGTAGCCCTTTGATTCTAGCTTTCAGAAAGATAAACCATTCTTCATTTGAATATTTGTACAAAACTTTATGATCAATTAACTTAAGGCTGGTACCGTAATTTTTGGCTTGAAAATTTTGAGACAAGTCGCATCTCACAGATGCGATTTCCATGGACATAATATATATGTCCAGAGTCCGACAGGTTTGTTTATTTTTAGAGTTTTAGACCTCGGTTTTGGGCGATTTCAGAGGCATGTTTCACAACTTTGAGTAGGGTAAGTATTCTTTATCCGAAATTAGTTATATTTCATGATTCCATACTCATTTACATCATGAATCCGTGAATTTATGAAAGAAAAATCAAATTTTATAAAATCTTCCAAAAATAAAAATTTAAGATTTGAAAGCCAATCAGATGTCGGAATTCGATAATTTTTGTATGGTTGAACTCGTATCGGAATGGGTGTCGAATTTCGTGAGTTTTTTGGGATTCGATATGTGGGTCCCCTTATCGATTTTTGAAATAAAGTTTGGATTTTAATCCGGAAAATTAGTAATTTCATATGAAATTAATTCCTACGATTCGCGTTGAGAATATTGAATTGTTTGTGACTAGATTTGAAGCTTTCAGGCATCAATTCGCTAGGCAAAGGTTTATTGGAATCTTGAATTTGGTTGCGAAGCGAGGTAAATGTCGTGGTTAACCTTGAATTGAAGGAATAGAACCCTTGAATTAGTGTTACATGAATTTCATGTGTAACGACATATAGGCAAGGTGACGAGTGCTTATACGTCGTCAAATTAATTGTTTGCACATCTATCTAAAAATTATAAATTATTTTAAAGCATGAATTAATTATTATATTAATTATTTCTCTCATATTCCTTGCTCAATATTATGCCTTGAATCCATGCTATATTTGCTACATGCTTATTTGATTTATGTGACTTAATTGTTACTTGACATTTAGCATACTAAATATTAAATTGTCTCTTTCCTCCTTAATTGCAACAATTAATTGCTACTTGTCATAACTTATTTTTAAATAAATTATAATTATTATATGCTTGTTGTTTAACAATTTCGTATTAATTGCTGCATTTATTGGAATAATTTCTTTTATAATAATTGGTAAATTATATTATTGAGGAGCGGGTTGCACGCTGTAATAGAAATAAAAGTGAATATATTAGAGGAGCGGGTTGCACGCCGCAACAGAATTGATTGAAAGTGAATATATTAGAGGAGCGGGTTGTACGCTGCAGCAAAATTGATTGAAAAAATATATTGAGGATCGAGTTGCACGCCGCAAAGGAATTAAATGAAAATGAATATATTGTGGGATCGGGTTGCACGCAGCAACGGAAAATGATTTAAGTAATAATTGATTATGACTGCCGAGTTGGCTTGATTGTTGATATGATTTACCAATTTAATTTCTATTCCTGTTCTCCTATATTATTGTTGTTGTCGTCGTCATCATCGTCGTCGTCGTCGTCGTTGTTGTTGTTGTTGTTGTTGTTGTTGTTGTTGCTATTGTTGTTGTTGTTGTTGTTGTTGTTGTTGTTGTTGTTGTCGTTGTCGTTGTCGTTGTTGTTGCTGTTGTTGTCGTTGTCGTTGTTGTTCTTGTTATTATTATTATTATTATTATTATTATTATTATTATTATTATTATTATTATTATTATTATTATTATTATTATTATTATTATTATTGCGTATATGTTAATGTAAGTGACATGCCTTAGCCTCGTCACTACTTCGTCAAAATTTGGCTCGGCACTTAGTGGATACATGGGGTCGGTTATACTCATACTACACTCTACAGTTCTTGTGCAGATACCGAAGTTGGTCCCAGCGGCGTACAATAGATTTGCTCGGATTCAGCTATCCACGGGAGACTTGAGGCATAGCTGCACGACGTTCGCAGCTCTGAAGTCCCCATCTACTTTATTTTAGCTGTGTATTTCTGTCAGACAACTTTATTTTCATTCAGACCCTTATTTGTATTATTCTAGCAGCTCGTACACTTGTGACACCAGTTCTGAGATAGTATTTAGATATCGCTATTATTATGGTTTACTCACTTTATTTTTGATTTTGTTCAAGATATTAGTTTCTTTATTATTAATTAAATTAAATCGTTAAAAAAAATAGTTAAAATTATTCTAACGTTGGCTTGCCTAGTAAGTGAAATGTAAGGTACCATCACGGTCCCGAAGGTGAGAATTTCGGGTCGTGGCATAAAGTAACTCAATTAAGGTGTGAAAAGGAGACTACGTTGTAAAACCAGAATTTCAACATTTAGCCCATGTACGCACTCGTCATCTTGCATACACGGCCTTCACATATCACATATTATCACCAAAATACCAAATCCTAAGGAAAATTTCTTCCACACAAAATTAGACAAGTCACTTACCTCAAACCACGCTCAATCAATCAATTAGGAGGCCTTTCCCTCGATTTTCCAACTCCGAACGAATCGAATGTAGCCAAAACAATTTCATACTATAAATACAACTATAAAAAATTAGTTTCAATAATAAAATAATAATTTTAGCAAATAATTGGAAATTCGGCCCAAAAAGTCACCACGGGCCCGCATCTCAGAATCTAATAAAAGTCACAAAATCCGGAAGCCCATTCAACCACGAGTCCAACCATACCAAATTTACCAAAATCAGACACAAAATTGTCAGTCAAATCCCCAATTTAAACTCTCCAAATCCCCAGCCTCAAACTCTAAATTTACACCTCAAAACCACACAATCTAAGTAGGAAAATCAATAGAGAAACATAATTATTGAGTAAAATAACCACAAGTGACTTACCTCAAGAATTCCTTCGAAATCCCTCTAAAATATTGCCTAATCCCGAGCTTGAAATGTCCAAAATGAAGGAAATCACGAAACCCTCGAACTTAATATTCTGCCCAACACTTTCGCACCTGCGACTCATTTAGTCACACCTGTGGTCTCGCAGGTGCAAGAAATCTTTTACTTCTGCGGGTTGCCCAAGGCTCCACTGCCTCCGCTTCTACGACCACCCACGCGCAGGTGCAAGTACGCACCTACGAAAATCCTTCTGCACCCGCGCTCCACAATAATCTAATAAAATCCTGCTTCTGCGCTCCACTCGCCGTATCTGCGGCCACGTAGGTGCGGTAATTCCCTCGCACCTGCGAACACTGCACACCCAACTCCAGGCCACATATGCGTTTCCCCCGCTCGCACCTGCGACCACAAGTCCGCAGGTGCGATTGCACCAGAACTGGTGAGCTTCAGCAACCTCTCAACTTCCAAACTTGATCCGTAAACCATCTGAACTCCACCCGAGGCTCCCGGGACCTCAATAAAATATACCAACAAGTCCTAAAATATGATACGAACTTAGTCGAGCCTTCAAATCACATCAAACAATGCTAAAACAATGAATCACGCATCGATTCAAGCCTAAAGAACTTTTGAACTTCTAACTCCTACTTTTGATGACGAAACCTATCAAATCACATCCGATTGACCTTAAATTTTGCATACAAGTCACAAATGATACCACAGACCTACTCCAACTTCAGGAACCCCAATCCGAGCACGGTAACCACAAAGTCCACTCTCGGTCAAATTTCTAAATTTCCAACTTTCGCCTTTTCAAGCCTAATTCGACTACGGACCACCAAATCTCTATCCAAATACACTCCTAAGTCCAAAATCACCCAACGGAGCTAACAGAACCATCAAACTCCATTCTAGAGTCATTTACACATAAGTCAACATCCGATCAACCATTTCAACTTAAGTTTCCTTGAGACTAAGTGTCCCAACTCATTCAGAAACCTCTTCAGACTCAAACCAACTACCCTGACAAGTCACATAGCAACTAATAAGCATAAAATGAGCATCCAATGGGGGAACAGGGCTAAAACTCTCAAAACAACCGGCCAGGTCGTTACATTCTTCCCCTCTTAAACAAACATTCATCCTCGAACGGGTATAGAGACATACCTGAAGTGGTGAAAAGATGAGGATAACATCTACGCATATCCTACTCGGTCTTCCAAGTCGCCTCCTCGACCGGCTGACCCCTCCACTAGACCTTAACTGATGCAATGTTCTTCGACCTCAACTTTCAGATCTGCCTGTCCAAAATGGCCATCGACTCCTCAACATAAGATAGATCCTTGTCCAACTTGACTGAGCTGAAGTCTAGCACATGAGACAGATCGCCGTGATACTTTTGGAGCATAGAAACACGGAACACTAGATGAACTGCAACTAGACTAGGTGGTAGTGCAAGTCTGTAGGGCACCTCTCTGACCCTCTCAAGAATCTCAAAAGGCCCAATATACCTAGGGATTAGCTTGACCTTCTTCCCGAACCTCATAACACCCTTCACGGGTGAAACCCAGAGCAAGACCCGCTCCCCAACCATGAATGCAATGTTACGAACCTTCCGATCTTCATAACTCTTCTGTCTGGATTGGGCTGTACGAAGTCGATCCTGAATCAGCTTAACCTTTTCCAAAGCATCCTGAATAAAGTCTGTACCTAATAGCCTAGTCTCGCCCGACTTAAACCAACCCACCGGAGACCTACACCACCTATATACAAAGCCTCATACGGGGCCATCTAAATGCTCGAGTGATAATTATTATTGTAGGCAAACTCCGCAACTGGCAAACACTGATCTGTAATGACCCGACTTGTCATTTTAGGAATTAGCATCTCGTTCAGTAACTTAAGGTCTCGAACAGCTTTGTAATGTGCATTATGACTTGCGTATTTGGTCGGGTTTGGTGTTCGGATGATACAAGACAAAATTGAAAGAACAATTCTTATTTTTGAAGCTTAAATGAAAAGAGTTGACCGAAGTTTGACTTTTGAGAAAACAACCCCGGAATGAAAATTTGATGATATCAATAGATTCGTATGGTGATTGTGGACATAGGAGTGTGACCGGATATTTATTTGGAAGTCCGTAATTGATTTTTGCTTGAAATGACGAAAGTTCGAAAATGGAAGATTTTTAAAATATTTGACCGAGAGTTGACTTTATTGATATCGGGTTCGAAATTCAATTATGGAAATTTGAACAGCTCCATTATGTCATTTTTGACTTGCATGCAAAATTTAAAGTCATTCCGGATTGATTTGATACGTTTCTACACACGATATAGAATTTGGAAAATTTCATAAACTCATAAGTCCGAATCGAGGTGCGAATTGTAGTTTTGATGTTGTTTGACGTGATTTGAGACCTCGAGTAGGTCTGCGTTATATTATCGGACTGGTTGATATATTTGAACGGGGTCCCAAGTGGCTTGGGTGAGTTTCGAGGTGAGTTTTGAACGCATTTAGGCATTTTGGCACTATGATGATGTTTTGGGATAGCTGAAGTGCGGAGGGCACATTTTGGAGCGCGGATGTGCGTCCGTAAACTCCCAAAGTGCGAAGGTTGTGGTAATTGTGCGGACTGCAGTTAAAATTATGCGGTCCGCAGTTGAAATTGTGCGATCCGCAGAATTTCTCTCGCGGCCGCAGAAAGGAGATTCTACAGGTTTGATGGTCCGACTTCGGAAGCTTATACCTTTTAATATACAAGGAATTTGGATATGATTCAAAACTGAAAGTTGTATCTCTTTGAGTCTAGTTTCCGGAAAGGTATACTATTAATCATTTGGAAATTTGTATCAAAAGGTATGGTCAATTAACTAAAGCCTGGTAGTACAGTCACACTGAAGTGCGGCCGCACAATTTAGACCGCGGCCGTGGCACTTGGAAATATGCGGACCGCAATAAAAATGTGTGGTCAGCACAATGAGGATCAGATTGTGTACCATATAAACGAGGGTTTCATCTCATTTTCATTTTTGGAGCTAGGGAACTGGGATTTGGGCGAGTTTTGAGAGGATTTTCACCAAATGGATTGGAGTAAGTGTTTCCTACTCAGTTTTCATTATATTTCATGATTCTATAATTATTTTCATCTTTTATCAGTGAATCAATTGGAAGAAAATGGGATTTTTGCAAATGCTTTCAAAAAACAAAAATTTAAGACTTGGAGGTCGATTCGTTATCGGAATTTGGTATAGTTGAACTCGTATCGGAATGGGTGTTCGAATTTCGTAAACATTCTGTCGGGTTCCGAGATACGGGCCCCGTATTGACTTTTAGTTTACTTTTTAATGCAAAATTTTATGTTAACGTTTTATTATCCGAAATTATTTCCGATGAAGTTTAATAAAGTTATACAATCAATTTGGATAGAATTGAGCTGTCTAGAGGTCAATTCAAGCAAGAAGGCTATTTTGAAATATCGACATAACTTCAAAAAGGTAAGTATCTTGCTTAACCTTGAGTGGGAAAATTACCCCTTTGGCATTGAGTTGTATGTGCCATTTGTATAATGTGAAAGTAGTGTACGCGAGGTGCCAAGTACGTACTTGGGCTTATATGTACAAATTTGATTGATTTAATGTCGTAGGCATTTTTAAGTATTAAATTATAAATTGCTGGCACTTATTAAATTATAAATTGCTGGCCCCGTTCTCTAGTTGTCGAATTTGTTTTATATGATAATTTGATGTGATTGCTACTTTGATTTTTTATGTGAATTCCGTGTGCTTGTTGAGTTAACATCTCCTAGAAATAATTACTTTATGGGTTTTCCATTTGCAAATAATTTATTAAATAAGTTTAAATTGAGACATTAATATATTTATCGGAAATTTGGATTTAAGAAGCAGTTGTTCTTGCTGAGATATTTTTCCATCGTTGCGGTTGCATATTTACTTTGGGACTACGAGGCGGTACCTTGGGAGATCCCTCTGTCTTGCATATTTACTTTGAGACTACGAGGCGGTATCTCGGGAGATCTCCCTGTCTTGGATATTTACTTTGGGACTACGAGGCGGTACCTCGGGAGATCCCCATGTCTTGCATATTTATTATAGAACTACGAGGCGGTACTTCGGGAGATCTCCATGTATTGCATATTTACTTTGGGACTACGAAGAGGTACCTTAGGAGATTCCCTTGTCTTGCATATTTATTTTGGGACTCCGAGGTGATACCTCGAAAGATCCCCCCGTTAAGCATTTATATTTGGGTTTAAGAGGCGATACCTCGGGAGCACCCCTGTTGTTTATCTCTATTTGTTGTTCTGTTACTTATCTGTAAGTTCTCGTCGTTCATTTCTCAATCATTTTATTAAATTATTATGTCTTCTGCCTTGTGAATTGACTGTACGGTTGTGATAGAAATATGGGCACGAGGTACTGTGAGATATGAAAGTGGGCAGAGACTCGAGATTTTTAGGATTATGAGGTGAGGTGTCAACTGGTGGTTTTACTTGAAAGAAACTATATTCGAAAGGTTTTAATTTGAAAGAATTCTATTCGAAGGATTTGATTTAAAAGAATTTTATTCGAAAGATTTTTATTTGAAAGAATTATATTCGAAGGATTTTATTTAAAAGAATTATATTCGAAAGGTTTTTATTTGAAAGAATTATATTCGAAATGTTGTAAAGAATAAAATTTGAAAGGTTTCTATTTAAAAGAATTATATTTGAAAATATTTGTTTGAAAGGATTATATTGGGAGATATTTGTTTGAAAGATTCGTATTCGTAAGGTATTTATTTGGAAGAAGTATATTGGGGATATATTTAATTGGAAAGGTTACATTCTAAAGATTTTTATTTGGAAAACTTATAGATAAGATGTATATTTTGAAGGTCTTGCTTAATTGGTGGTACTTGTCTTTATTATTCGTGTGAGCAATATTTATGGTGTTCTTGCTGCTTTGTTGCTTATATCACCAATTGATTATTGTTATTATCACTGCTATCTGGTTTTCTATTATCTTTGTATGCCGTATTGCACAGGTTATTTGACTAGTGAGTGTCTTGATTGTACCTCATCACTACTCCACCGAGGTTAGTCTTGATACTTACTGGGTACCGACTGTGGTGTACTCATACTACACTCCTGAACATTTTTGTGCAGAGCCAGGTATTGGAGATATCGAACTCGGCAGAGTTAGTGTGTTGATTGCAAGGATTCCAGGTAGAGTTGCTCGGTCATCGCAGTCCCTTGGAGTCCTTCCATTTTTATTGCACTGTCACTCTTATTCGAACAGTATTGTATACTCAATCTTTGAGATCATTGCATGTAATCAATTAGAGTTCGTGATTCAGTACTACCAGTCTTGGGAGGTATTTGTAATTGTTTCCGCTTTTTGTTTCGATTATCTTGTAAAAAAACATTAAAAACAAAAATGGCTCGAAATGTAATTGTAAACGGCTTACCTAGTCTTAGAGACTAAGTTCCATCATGACACCTGTGGTGGGATTTGGGTCGTGACATGATCCCAAGAACCCCCAAACTCCATCACACATACACGAAGCATATCCTCCAATATCAAAATAGTGCGCTTGAACTGTTCGCCT